>JABFFJ010000150.1:0-60168 GCA_013623715.1 Fusarium verrucosum
GTTAATTATAACCCTTATTTATATTTTTATATATTCTTTATTAAGGTTTAGGGCTTTAAGAGCCTTTTTTTCCTTAATAAAAATAATGACTTAGTTCACAAAGGTTGATATTTCGGAATCTTGCTATCTATTGGCCCGCACTAGACTGTCTCAGTCACCCCAAAAAGCCTGCCCAAATAATCATCCGTCCACTATCGACATATTGGCTATCAATATCCCGGTCCTCTGCCAGTACCGTAGCCTGACCCCAGCCCATCTCGTCTCCTATCCATCGTAGACAGCGTTTTAGATACGCCTTCATATCCACAGAGAGATGAGATACTCGTGATGCAGTATAGAGTGGGTGCATAAGAAGCAGGCCGCCGAGGAACTTCCCGGGCTCCTTTATTTCCGCCGCAGTATCGAGATCGTGAATGAATTCGTGTAAGTTATCCGTCAGAAGATATGGGATCGATGCGATTATGTCTTCAACTATTGAAATAACCATATCGATATAGGTTGCGGAATCCCGATTTAAGCCTATCAAGATATCGAGGATGGCCAAATGTGCTTCACGAATGATGCTACAAACACCAGCGACATAGAGATCGAAGTATGTGTCTACGCGTCCAGGCCAGCATCCAGCAGGGACAGAGGAGAGAGGGCATGTTTGCTCAATATCGGTAACGGATATTGGCCTGAAGCCCGAAGGTCGGGTGTTTGTCCACTTGATCAGACGCCTTTGCAAAGTTAGGACATCCTGCTCGAAGTCAGAGTTACCTCTGCCAAAGCCATTTCCAAGTAAGGCTGAGTATCGTCTCTTGGTGACATCAATGTCAAGCAATAGCTTATCAAGGCTTTCATCATTATCCCTCAATGCTGGTATATCGAAAACACCATGTATCTGAGATGTCAGTACAACATAGCTCACTCGTTAGATTAAAGGCTTACTTGAGATTGACTCTTCCCAGCACCATAATGGCACAATTTATCAAGCTCTGGTTGATTTGCAATTTGAAGAAGGTCCAAAGAAGAAGGTTCAATGTTGAGAAGTGCTGCAAGACCTTTGGCATGAGCTTGATGAACACGCCGATCAATAAAGCTAGCTGCAGCCATCTGTTCAGAAGTTAACGTGCGACCGATAAGACTCTGAGAATCATACCTCATATAACCCCAGTGATAGTGCTATATATCGGGTTTCTGAAGATCCCACCAGCATAGAATCATCGACCATTTTTGCCAATGACCCCAGAAGCTCATGGTGCAATCCCTCCGCCCTCTCGATCATATGGGGTCTATTCAGGGATCGGCCGTGAGTGGCGTACTCAACCAGCTGACAAGCCCTCACCAATTCCGAATCAAGACCAAGTCGACATGCTAGAGGCTGCAGTCCAGGCAGATACCCCCTTGATAACTTTTTATTTGTCACGGGAATGCAAAAGTCGTAGAAAAAGGCCCGGAGAGCGAACTCGTATGCCTTTGCGATAGGGACGTCAGTGGGAGCGTCGGCTAGGTGTATAGCCGTGCCGGGTATTGGAGTACGCTTAGGCAACATGCACCTCCTCGGGGCCAGGGAAGAGTTGATGAGTGGTGGGTTTGTGGATGTATATTGACGGAAAGCTGTACGAGTTTCTTCATCATAGCCGCCGCAGTTACGGCTTGCTCGTATACACCGCAGACATGACTGGTTCAGTAATTAGCATCTGAATAAGAAATATCAACCTATGAGACGGATTCAGCGTCCGCTCCTCGATCCATACCGGGCGAGTCTGGTCACACTTTTGAATCAGATTAGTCAGGGCACTGTTGAAGGAAAGCAAGATACAAACCTTTTTGCGGCGCTTCTTACAGGAAACACAACCTCTGGAAGGACCGTGAAAAACCATTGGGTAAAACAATCTTTGCTTATGCACCGAGCTCTGTTGAAAGTCTGGAGGACAAACCCAAGGGCACCGAGGTGAGTTTGTTCCTCAGCAAGAGAGAGAGTGCATAGCATAAACAAGTATGAGTATGAATGACCTCAGGACGTTTCTATAAGTGGTTAGTGTTGCGCCTATGTACTCCAGCGGAATTAGTTCAAGTCCCGTGTCGATCTCCGAGCGTTCCATGACCAGGTCGTCGGAATCAAAGTCACATTCCGATCCCCTAAAAGTCTGTCAGAAATGCTATAAACTGAATAATGGAAGGAGGAAGAGAATGTTTATTTATTCTAGCTGGAACTTCTGTATCGATCTGTCTTTCACGATAACTTCTCAACCGCGATGGCCGGGATTAGGGGTATCCGCTGAGTCTGGGGTAATTTCAGGATTGAGATTAAACCATCAAGTTCTTCCATTTTCAACAGAAGTCTTTGGTGGCGCCTAAATCGGTCGTGTGAGACTAGCACCGCCTCTTCCACATCCTTTGCAGCGGTATTCCTGCGCCTCGACTGGGACCTGACTTGTCGGACCGCTGCAGGGGCAGTATCCCAAGAACGGAGATTGAATGCAATAGAAAAGAAGTTCTTTGAGAAATTCCGGACATTCATTAACCAGCTCGTCGAACGCGTCTTGGACATCGGGCTGAATTGTTGTCCCTCCAGCCCGCAGTCGGGTTCTTGCGAATTCCAATGCCGGGTCTCGGAGACCCCTCGAGCTTTCTGGGGTCAAGGTGTAGACGTGTGGAATTGAGAGGAGAAAATCGTCAAGATTTGTGTCTATTTGTAAGGATAAAGAGTATTTCTTGGCAGATAAGTCCCGGAGTCCTTTGATGTCGTATTCGTCTCCCAAAGCATACATAATAGCATGGGTCGAGAGAGCCAAAGAGCTATAGGCTGTGTTTTCTTTGTCTGTCTGATTAGTCTCCACGGAATAGTCACCTGTATATAGGTAGTCGACCATGAGTTGTATCATGTCAGGCTGATGAGACGTCAAGTCGTATGTCCCTGCTATTGCTTCCTTGCACTTGTTAATCAATGAGTGATATAATCCCAAGAATTCGTTACCTTAAATTGCCCAGCACATGCGGCGCGGAATACAGGTGATTGGCTGCATATAATGATCTTGTGAACTTGAATATCCCTCCCATCGCAAGTAAAGGTGAAGTCAGTGAATTCGCCGGTCTCGCGCGCTCTGTCAAGTTATTAGATATTCTCAGGCCAAAGGTATAGTAATACATACTGCACTATGCGTGCTCTAGTATCTTGGAAATCCATGTTCGCACAAGATGTAGAACACTGAGACTCGCTCGAAAAACTGAGAAGAGGTCGGAAAGATATCGGGGCTGGTCCAACCAGTTCGGTGAGCAGCCCAACCGTTTGAAATGCCAAAAAGGGGTGGCATGCCTGAATCATGCGCGCCGTTATGATTACAGATTCGTGATATTAGGTGCTCCATTTGGCTAAGTATCATATATAGCGTCAGATGCATTACGCCACCGGCAATAGAGTTTATAAGTAATAACCACAATTATGACTATCCTACTATAAGCCTCGGTAGTATTATATTTTTGGGGGTATTTCTTAATATGGCCTATGACTGTAGTAGTTACGATGCTAACTATTATAAAATATAAGATGTCATTATGTATACAAAGGCATTTCAAGTCCTGAAGATTAATAAAGAACACGTCGTAACACATCTGAGGGTTATTCTCAACCCCACACAGCTGGGTTTGGAGTGCAAACTCATTCTGATGTTCGGATAGAGCACATCTGAAGCACAGAAACTCCTGGAGCTCAAGCGATAAAGTGTCGCCGTCGATGGAGAATCAGAAGCTATTTTGACCATTCCGATGTAGCCTCTCCAACACGTTGGGGGCGAGGTCTAGGATGGGTCCGAATAATTTGCTATACCAGCCGGTTCTCGTACACATCTGGTTTGGTTAACAGGTCTTTACTGCCCACTGATTGTTACCCTTTCATGCACTCAATCATTTCTTTCGTGCGGCAGACTGTTACAACATCTCCTCGCACTTTCCAGATTACCATATGGCAGGATTGTATTCCTGCATAGACTAGCTTATCACCTAAAAGCTTAGGCGTCGACGACGCTCTCATCCCCATGCATTCTTTGCGCTGTTGACTGTTCCTCGTCACGCCATGACCCTGGAATAAGGTAGTCCATAGTACACAGATTCGGTGCTTTCGGTTTCTTAGTTGTGCACCATGGATTTTGCTCTGGGAAATTAGATAATGGGTCGAAAAGCTCCATTCCTCTGCGTTATCTGTATTCTAACCATTAGGGATGATAAATAACTATGGTGAGTCTATGATGAGCTCACGGTATGAGTAATAGATGAAGACGCTTGAGAGATCATACCAGTGGCCCTGCTCTGGTTACACAGCAGTTGTATCGGCTGATGTGTACAGCTCGTATTAGGCCTCACTTCCCAGCCTTCTTTTGCTTCACAACAACCCTGCATGTCTTACTACCCCGCTCTGATGGATGACGAATCGAGGAGAGAGTTGGCAACCTGCAATGCTTAAACATACACAGCCGCTCCGAAAACATACACAGTCAGGTATCCGTAACCAAATTGCACTAACAAAACAGGGATATAGTCCACTAACCCAGATCCTAGCCATAACCCTAACTATAGCCATAACCCTAATTCTAACCTGCGGCGCAAGGGCCTACTAACTAACCCTAACCCTAGCCCTTTTTTCCTTATTTTTCTAGCTATAAAATAGCTAGAAAAATAAGGAAAAAAAGAAATAGGGGTATTAAGAGGAGACTTAGAGGGTAGAGTCACAGTGCTAAATGCACTGTGACTAACTATGCCCCGCTATTAGCCGCGATTTTAGGGCCTCTTATTGGCTCTAATCCCTGTTTTGACTGTATATGTTTTCGGAGCGGCTGTGTATGTTTAAGAATTGGGCAACCTGGGCATCGTTTTGCATATGTGGCTGCAGTTGGTCGCGGTCCTCTTCGCTCCTGATAGGTTATCGTTCAGAACATAGTGAGTGATTCTTGTTTCCAGCCATCCTTTCAAGGCGCTAATGCAAACAAAAATAGAACATAAACAGCTATGACGTGTCTATCCATTTCATAAGAACGGAGGAAAGAGAAAGCGTAAAGTCAATCAACCTAGTAACCGTAATATTTATCCTATAAGCTCACCAAGAGACTTCTATCGAATCGTATTAGGGTTTTAGGAGACTTCGACTGGTATTGTTATATATTATCCGTAGGTTGAAATCCTCAGTACATACTCTTGAGGATGATGGAGTGGTTTCCCTCAAGCTTCCACGGCGTTTGTGCGATGGGTAATGTTATGCCTTGTGGCATGAGCTGGCGCCTGATGCCAAGAATCCCCTGGCCTAGTCCCTGTACGGTATTTGCCCAAGCCCTCTGAGTAAATCGAATGAAAGCGTTGGGTTAATAATTGCTCTACCCCGCTGTCTGACTACAAAACGTATTTACTACACATCCACTCCCTTTTTTGGCATTTGCTAGAGTCGACACTAGAAACGATAGCAATGGATCCATTGGGCGCGTTTTCTATTGCAGCAGGAATTGTTACTTTTGTTGACTTCGGATCGAAGCTAGTGTCTCTATACTTGGAGATACGACAATCGCAAGATGGCCACCCAACCGCATTAGACGATCTCCAGACCAAATCCCAGGATCTATCTGCCAAGTTGAACTATGCGATAGAGAAAGTTACAAGTCTTCAAGAGCTATACCCTGGACACTCTGAGAGTCTCGAACGCCTAGCTACAGAATGCACTTCTGCCGAGAAGGAATTGCAGGATCTTGTTGATAGCCTGACGGCCAAGTCTGGCCAAGGCTTGAAGGCTCTAGGCTCCCGGGTTGCTGTCTCTACCCGCGGCGTTTTCAAGCAAGACAGGATCGAAAACCTGCAAAAGCGACTCAGGAGTATCCGTGAGCGTATAATGATGGAGATCATCATATGTATATCGTATGTGGACCTTTCTTTCACTTCTCATATTCGTGTCGGCAAGGGCTACACTCCCCATAGAGCACGGGCCCCAAAATGAAATCTACCCAGTGTTGTTATGTCAGATACTAAGAATATAATAGGGAGGATATTAACAAGAATCGCACCACGATCAATACTCTGGGCGGAAGTTTTGAAGAGGTCCAAGAGACTCTTGATGCCATGAAGGCCATGCTTGTCGACCTACAGCAAGACTTTCGCACTATCTCTCAGGGACGTCAGTTACCAACCACAATCGAAAAAGAAAGAATGGCGAATGGTTTGTGGACTTCGATCACCGCGGCCAATCCAGACACCTCCCACGACTCTGTGGACAGCGACACTGATGTTTGCAAGAGGATTCTGGAAGGACTCAAATTCAAAGATATGATGGCACGAGAGAGTCACATTGAAGATCCGTTCCCCGATACATTTCAGTGGCTGCTTGGCAATGAATATCCGGGGGTTGACCAGCCCTTAAGATTCAAAGAATGGCTCGAATCACCAGTCATCAAGAGTCCTTTCTGGATCACAGGCAGCCCAGCGTCAGGGAAGAGCACACTGATGAAATTCATTTGCACAAATTCGCAAGTTGAGACACACCTTCGTAGCTGGTCTGGTGACTTGCAGCTCCGTATATGTCGTGCTTACTTGTGGAATCCTGGAACCTCAGAACAAAAGTCACAGGTTGGACTCCTTCGTACGATACTATACCAACTTCTCGACCAACGACCAGATCTCTGCCAGATAGCCGCCCCAAAGCGTTACATTTACTTTCAATTTGCCGGAACAGATGCAACCGATCCTTCGCACTGGACAGCCGAGGAGCTTAAATCTTCTATTACCCATGTTGTCTCTAAGATGGAGAGTACCGATCGACTCGCTCTCTTTATAGATGGCTTGGATGAATACGAGGAAAAGGGCGACATCAGGTGTGAAAGGTTACTATCGTTTGTCAAGCAACTTGATTCAGCTCATAATATCAAGCTTTGCATCTCTAGTCGCCCCTGGAACCAGTTCAAAGATGAATTTCAAGGTTATCAGTCGCTGACAATGGAACTTCTCACTCGACCCGATATAGAGAAGTATGTTCACAGTCGGATGCAAGATAGCATTGCGATTGAGCAGCTCCGAAGGTCTTACCCTGAACGTATCAGGAGTCTAGAGTCAAGTATCATCGAACGAGCAAATGGCGTTTTTCTTTGGGTAGTTCTTGTCGTGGAGAAGATCACCATCACTGCCCGAGATAATAACGATATACGTTTTATCTGGGAACTATTTGATGAGTTGCCTGAGGGGCTAGAAGGACTTTATGGCTCGATGCGCAGACGACTGAATCCATCTCTCCTTGAAGGAGCATCCAAAATGTACCAGTTACTTTTCCGGTGGAGCGAAATCCTTGATATCTCTATCGGTGCGACAGAATTCTTGATGGCTATCAACTTTCGCGATCCCATCGAGTCGCATGACCCTTGCCCTGACGCCAACGTGGAAGGACTCGGCACTCTGCTAGAAAGGCGATTGGCTGGACATACCGGCGGTATGCTGCAAGTCCGTCGCGATCCTCATGGCAGTACTAAGATGTCGATCGGTTTTCTTCACCGAACGGTATATGAATGGCTGCAGGCCATGCGTTCTACAATCGTCGGTGATGGGCCTCAGAATTACGAGCCAAGTTTGGTTCTCGCATCCGTTCTCGTTTCTCGGTTACAATTAAACGATTGGGATCTAGATGACATTATAAAAATAAAACGTGTCTTTTATTTCGGTCGAGCTTGCGAGAATTCTGCTGAAAATAGGAGTAAGCTGCTTCACATTATTGGAAAACTCGAAGGCAGTTTGATTTATAATCGGATACATTATCTTCTAAGCCCCGCGGCTTTCCACTGGCCAGACAGGACCTTTCGTTCTTACTTCGCGATAAAGTGCGCCTGTGCACCATACCTGCAGGCACTGCTCGAGAGCAACTTGCATGACACAGGCCTAGACTCTCCTGGGAGATGGTACCATATGATGCCTGTGTTTCTATGGCGCAAGTCAACGAGGGAGTGGCTGCTATTCATTACGGATGCCGTACTGGAAGTGGATGCTGGCATAGAAATAGAGGATCTTAACAGAAGGCTAGACACCTTTGAAATCCTCCTACGAGCCAAATTCCCATTTCGTAGGCATATGAAGAGGAAAATCGAGGAAAAGCTCAAAAGTCAGCAGTGGCCAAGGGAATATTGGGAAGCTCTTCTTAAGGGCCTTGAGGGAAAGGGATTTGAAAGTTTAATAGAGGTAACAGAAGGAGGCATTTAGAAACCGATAAGGGAAGTACCGTATGGGGTTAACATGTCAGATAATGAAACAGTTAATATGTAGAATAGGGAGATACGATATGAATACAAATACCAAAATAGACTGTTAAAAACTTGCGCTTTATTAAGTGCCTAAAGGGGCTATATAGTAGCAGACTCAGTGCTCAACTCTAAGGTAGAGAATTTGGAGGGTTTATATGAGCCTTGGTGCGAGTAGCGAATGTCTGAATTCGACGTCCGATATGCCTTTCAACCCAATCTTCGACCTACAGCATTTTGTCAGTATATCAGTACATTAGTTTCTACGTTCGAGATCACATACCTGATAACACTTGAAAAATAGCCATCCAACAATTGTTACGAGGAGCAAGGTTCCTACGAAAAGAAGATACCAGCGCCAATCGGGGTTGTTTGCAAGTATATTCACATTCATCCCAAATAGACTCTGACGTTGTTAGCCTAGTGGAGTGTCACGCAAAGCTTGTGGACATACCGATGCAAACATAGCTGGTAGGAAAATAAACTAGAACATCAGTATTGGCTTTCAATGGTACTTAAAAGATCAAATGCTACCTACAGTGATCCAGCTAAGCCGTTTCATGCTGGCTGCAAGGCTAGTCGACCTGTGAGCCTCATTGATGGAGACCCATGCGAATTCCTGCTTGATCAGTTTCCATACCCAAACAAGAAATACCTAAATGCGCTTACCAACTGTAGCAAATCCCTCACTGTTTGTTCTAGCTTTTGGAACTCATGGTCCAGTTTTGAAAAGTCATCTACTGCTCCTAGTGCCTTCTGGCCTTCACCTGAGCCGTGGCGGCGACCGTAGTCCCCAATGAAGCTCATTGCGCTACGAACTTGGCTTTGAAAGGAGAGTCGAAGCTCAGAGAGACTCCTAGCATACTCTGCTAGTCTGACCACCGTTTCTGAGGATTGTCCTTTCGCAGAGAGCTGAGAAACACGCTATCATCTCTTGTTAGCCACAGAAGCATTTGATGGTCATTTGTAGCGACTTACCTCATCTAGAAGATGCCGCTCTGTATTTTTGCATAGGTCTGTCCACTTCTCGGTCATGTGGGCGAAGAGCTGCTGGTAAAGGTCAAAGCCATCGTCTGGAATCCAACCGCTCCGCAGCATACTCAAGTGATCCTTTGTTTTCTGGTCGTCTCCATCGAGGCCGCTTATGGACCATGCTACCCCAAGCTTCGTCCACTTAATACCACTGTCAGTATCCTGGGCATCGTGTATACATGGAATTTCGGCAATGACACAAATCCACGTATCTGAGCCGACAGTCTGCTGCTCGTGAATAATATGACCTTTTGGCACCTGAGATTGTAACAATCTCAATTCCACGGGCAGACTCGAATGCCAACATCCATAGCTCGAAAAATTACTAGAGTTTGTCAGCATATTTCTTTGAAGTTCCGCTATTCACATACAGCAAACGCCTTTCCACCTCTGGCTCGTGTCGCAATGCCCATGCTGTGTTAACAAAGTCCACACTTCTTCTTCCTCTTGCTCTCTCTGAAATACAAAGGTGAGACCCCAAAGAAGAGTTATTATAGACTTCTCGCCACCTCTGCACATTGATACCCCTCATGCATGATGCGTTCTCAAGAAATAATTTGATAAACTCATGACGGTTTTGTCGGACTGCAAGGATCAAGGGAGTTGTGTCAGTATCGTCCTTGGAACTTACATCCACCCCTCGAGATATAAGTAATTTAGCAATTTCTAGCCGATTGAAGATGACTGCAACATGCAAGGCAGTCTGCCCTTGACTGTCCTTGGATCTGATGTTATAGTTGTGATTCAATATCAATTCTATCGGCGATATTTTCCCTTGTTGAACTAGGAAATGCAGAGTAACGCGGTCCTTGCCTGAAAGGATCTGTACTATGCTCTCGTGTCTCCTCTCTGCGGCTCTGGACAACGGTGTCGAGCCATCCTTGTCCCTGGAACCAACATATATATCCTGGTTATCGAGAAGGAGTCGTACCATAGAGACATTGCCATTTGCGGCTGCTCGCGAAAGTGGTGTTCGTCCGTCTTGATCTTGGAGATTCGGATCAATACCGTCTGCCGTATGTATCAATCGCGCTATATCTCTCCTGTCGTGCTCTGCGGCCCATGACAAGAGTGTATGGCTAGAATTGATCTCTGGATTTTGGATCTGTTCAGCTTTGATAATCTTCCATGCTATAGACAGATGTCCTTCGTCCAAAGCCTGTGATATTGGCGTCTGGCCCTCATCGTTAGGCCCCAGGTCGACATCCTCTTCTTGAAGAAGAAGATCGACAATGGTCTCACGTCCGTTGTACGCTGCTTGGGACAGTGGAGTAGTACCCATATTAGTTCTAGTGTTGAGTTTGATGTCGTCTTCGGCAAGGAGAAGTTTGGCGACATTGTTGTGGCCATTCATCGCGGCAACCAACAAGGGAGTGTAGCCGTGTTGACATTTCGCATTTATGATGTAATGTTTAACGTCTTTATCAACGGTATTTTGTAAGATCAGCCGTGCAATCTCGTCTTGTCCCGTCTCGGCGGCAATGCGGAGAGGTGTACGGCCTTTCTCGTCCAGGGTGGCAATATCAGATGAGAAGTTCTTACTGTGAATAAGTTCCGACACAGCTGATACCTCGCCGCGTTTAATTGCATCGTGAATTTGACCCATTTGCTTAGCTAACAGTGAACAAGCGAATGATAAACCCCCAGCAAGGAATGTTAACAAAAGGAGAAAATGCTGCTGTTCATTGATATAAGTTGGCTTTGAATACAGTAATTACTGTTTGTTAATTTGTTATTTCCTCTTTTGCTAAATACAAGGAAAGAATCTATCTCACTTTTAGAAATGCGGGGTAAGGTATATATAGCTAAATATGCATAATTCTATATGCAATCCTTTATTATACTATCTCTTTGACTGGCATAAAGCTGTGGCTGTTATCTTGCTTACCAGAACCTCCCCAATAGTATTTTTATAAGCAGTGTATAATAAAGAGGAAAGACAGAATATTGAAACCTTTAAGTTAATATAACGGGCTGCCTCATTTGAAGCCTTTATAATTTTGGCTTCCAAGAATAGACTGCTTAAAGACTCGATGCTGCCTGTGCTCGCAGCCTAGCACCATATTTCCATAGCAGAACTGGAGCGGCCAAACCCAAAGCCAACTCTACCAAAGCCATTGCACTATTTCCCCACCCATACCCAAGAGCAGCATACATTTTTGGTGTAAACAAAGGAAACAAAAAGGCAGCTAAACTTCGAGGAAACTGCTGAGCTGCAATTGCGCTAGATGTATGGTCTGGGTATGCCTCCATCAGATAAGCCTGCAGCGGCATACCGGAAATCTGCATGCCGAATGTTGTAATGAACATTGCCACGTCGACCCAGGCCCAGTGGACCCTATACTCAGCGCACCATCCGTATACTATGAAGCCAACGGGTGCTATGAGCGACCCGATAGCCATGAGAGGTACTCTATGCTCTGGCAAGTGCTGACCACCAGCGCGACGCTCCATTCTGCGAAACAAGGAGTCCATCAAAGGTGCACCAAGTTGTGATGCTGCCAGTTCACCTAGAGCACAAGCGATATAGTGCAAGCCACTCATCTCAACAGATTGGCCGTAATGCTGTGCCCAAAGTTCTGCGAAGCTGGAAAGTACGATATATAGAAGACCATAGCCGATGGCAGATATACCAGCAGTAACTTGAATGATGGGATGGAATGCTAGAAGACGAAGCGGGCGACTCATGGCTTGGTTCAGAACTTTTCTTAAGGGTTGTTCCTCTTGCGTGCGCTCTGCATGGGTGTAGTATGGCTGTCCTGTTTCTCTGCGAAGTTTCTTGGCTCGCTTCTTGAGAATTGCTGGAGCATATGTCTCACGAAATGTTGTGACGGAGAGGAAAGCCATGGCTACTTGGAACATGGACGTGGACCAGAACATCCATCGCCATGAGGTTCTGTAAGTCATGAAACCACCTATGATTGGGCCTTGTAAAGGTCAGTTATGCGAAGACTTTGTTAGAGATACTGAGCTTACCAGCCGCAGCACCTAGCAAAGGAACTACCATATACCATCCAAGAGACTTTCCACGCTGGTCTGGGCGCCATATATCCCCCAGGACGCCACCTCCAAGCGCATAAACAGCACTGGCTCCAAAGCCAGCGAGGAACCGGGCTGAGATGAGCATTCCCTTTGAGTTTGCAAAGCCGCATGCAAGATTCCACGCAAGGAACCAAATATTGGATACATGGAGAATAGTCTTACGACCATAAACTTCAGACAATGGCCCAATGGCAAGCGGACCAAACGCAGTTGCCAAGAGATAAATGCTCAGAGCCATGACTGATTGGGTGGGCGTCATGTCCAAATCTTTGGCGATGACTGAAAGCGCGGGAGCCATGACTGTTGAAACGAGGATTCGGTTGAAGCCTGTTACTGAGAGGACGTTTGTCACGGCCCATTTGCGCTTCTCTGGCCAGTTTTTGGGGTTCTCGCTGTCGAGATCATTGAAAGCGACGAGGTATGGGTCTGTGAGAGTTCCATTACTGACACCAAGCTCAGTATCAGCTTGAAGGTTGAGAGGGTTTTCCTTTCTATCGGGAATCATTTTGTAATGAGAGGTTCCGGTGACAAGATGGAATGAATGGGAGACTGGCAGTGGGATAAAACTCTTTATACCCCGCATCATGACAGGTAGCAATGCTCACAGATGGCATCTCTACAGTAGTAGCTTGCGGAGTTAGTGCGGAGCTATCGGTTACGATGTCGTTGTTATCAGATCCTGGGTTATCAGATCGGAATTATCAGATCGGCAAACTAGTAACGTTACAGAAACCATCGGGTGGCGCAACACCAGTCAATCCCTTTGCTGATTCGTGCATATGGAGGGATTGAATGACTCATGGTGTAGGCCAAGCAAGCAATGGAGTAGACAAAAGGACCCGAGTTATCCGAGGCCGACTTACGAGCGGCAAGGCCTGACTTTTGTCTTCAACTGATTTATCTGTACCCAGACACATTGCAAAGTCGCGTGAAATAGAATAGGACATAGCTAAATAAATAAACTTTTACAATCTGGTTGCATATCATATCCCATCCAATCCCGACTACTCTGACGGTGTGATGACAAACTCCATGGGCTTCAACATAGCTGACTTCATGAACGGACTTCGAGCTCTAATCTCTTTACCCCAGATAAAAACTGCAATGGGTGCTGCAGCCAAGACCAATGAAATGAACCCTAGCAAAGAACTCGCCCAATGAAACCCCAGGTTTGTATACATGCTGCTAGAAGCCAGAGGCAGAAAAGCAACACCCAAGTTCTCACCTAATATTGTTGCCCCAATGGCGCTTCCAGCATAGTGGCTGTATGCATCAATTAGGTAGTTTGCAATACTCACAACAACAGCCTCAGTACCAAGCCCAACAAGCATAAGCCCAAAGGCAGGCCCGACCCAACTGACGGAGGAATAGCTCGTCCAAGCATATACAAACATTCCACCAGTGACACCGATGAAACCTCCGATAAGAGCAGCGTATAGTCGAGCTTCGGGAATGGGTGTACCGGGAGCTTCCTTGTTGCGCGAGGCAGAAGCGTAGTACCAGTTATTTGTCAAGACGCAGAGGCCGAAGCCAAGAATTTCTCCGATGACGATGGCGGCTTGTACGTAGCCCGCTTCAATAGCATTCCATCCGTAGAGCGCACTAAAAACCTGTTCCACGGATTGTGTGAAGACGTAAATAACACCCAGACTGAAAGCAGTCCAGATAGTGGAAATGAAGACGACGGATTCGGTGCAGAGCATGTATAATGGTCGTTGTATGCTGGTCCAGATATCGTGAAGAATAGACTTGGACTCAAGCTCCTTTTGACTGTACACATTATTCCCCCGCTTTCTCAATATCTTTGCTCGAGCCGTCAGAATTGCCGAACCCCTCGTCTCGGGCATCGCCAAGATGAAAATCGGGAAGAAAACGCCTGTCCAGATGAGTTCAATGTATCCGATCCATCGCCAGGGCAAGAACTGAAATATGGCAGCTCCAACGACGGGCCCAAGGCTGCTGGAATTCAGGTAGATCATGATGTACAGCCCGGTAGGGATTGTACGAGCTCGATCCGTGGCAAAGACGTTCCCGATAATGCCAGCGACTGCATTTGCAAGAATAGTACAGCAACCACCACTGAAGAAACGAGTTATGATAAGAGTCGCGTAGTTGGGCGCTATACCAACGGGAATGAGAAAGCAAAGAAAGACGGTGTAGACTAGAAGAAAGACAATTCGCATGCCGAAATCTTCCATGATTGGGAGCAATACCAGTGAGAAGATTGCGCCGCCGAGACCCCATGATGAAACCGGCCAGTATGAGTGGGGAAAGTTGGCATCACTAATGCTGAAGTCTTCACCGATTGCTTCATGGGCTGTAGTGATGATTGTTCCATTCATCATTGAGATGAAGGTTGCGAAGAGGCCAAGGCCTACTGCGAACCATTTTTTCTTCAGAGACCAGTTATATGGGTTATCGGGATCATTTGGACCAGACCATTGCACGATGGTTGGTTCATCTATCTCAATTAGCACTTTGACCGTATTTTCTTCGTGCAACCTACCCGGTAACTGATTGGAGGTTCCATCAGTCTCAGATGGAGAAGCTGTTTCCACAAACATTCCCGCGATATCAAAGTGCAGGGTGAAACGTCTTGGCTGCGTCTCTTGGCCAAGAATGGTTTCAGTTTGAAGGTGCCAAGTGAAGATCAAGCAGCCAAGAGATGGAGATCCCGGGGAGACGTTCGTTCACATGACTTCATCCATGTTAATAATCCACACCAAATTTTTCTTCCTAATTCCGGACCCATAGAATCGATCTGTTACCTCATAATAACAACTTCCAACCAATAATCAGCTCTGAACCATAATGTGCTTAGTGTTGTGCTAGCCTCGAATTCGGCAAAGTTGAGCAGTTCTGGAAAATAAGTGCTGGCCATGGCTTTACACGGGCCGTAAGAGCATTTATTAGATCTGATAACCATAATTGGTATATTTGAGAGACAGATCTGATGACATCATACTATTAAATTGATTCGGGCTGCGAAGTTTGCCATTAGATGCATTCTGGTCACTGTCAACACTGGTTATACTACTCGGGTCGGTCTTAGAACCGCTAGCCTACCATTTTGAATCATGCGACAATGACCGCGACTTTTGGAGCTGGTCCACATCAGGCAGTAACATATATAGTAGACCTTTGAACCGAGTAATTCAGCGTGTCAGCTTATGGTCTCAACATTGCCAAGTTGCCTGGTGATGATACCGATTATTTTCCGACACGTTAATAGCACAGCCCTACAACCCCGCTTCCGCCAAGCCACAACCTCTGAGAAACATCTTCTTTGGCGAACATCTTCCCTGTCAACGGACGATATCTACCCATTTTTCCTGATACAAACATTCAAAGGCTTGCTCCCAGACACTCCTCCATTCTCTTTGAGCAACCATGTGGCTTATCAACACGACAACCATTAAACTCGAAAAAGCCGACGACAAAGAATTAACCTCGACTTATGCCATCTTATCGCATACATGGGGCCAAGATGAAATCACGTTCGAGGATATGATGAACGGCCGAGTTGAAAACCGACAAGGCTACATCAAGATCCTAAACACTTGCAGACTGGCAAAAGAGCGAGGGATAGCATATGCGTGGGTCGATACGTGTTGCGTTGATAAACGCAGCAGCGCAGAGCTAGCCGAGGCAATTAATTCCATGTTCCGTTGGTATAAGGGCTCAACATTTTGTTTTGCTCACCTTGAAGACTTGCAATCCCATTGTGGTCAAGATGAAGATACTCTGGTCGGACTTTCATCCTGCCGATGGTTCACCAGAGGCTGGACACTGCAAGAGCTGATTGCCTCGCAAAATCTCGAATTTTACGATCACGAGTGGAATTATCGCGGGACGAAAGCAGAATTACGACACCAGCTATCCGATATAACTGGGATTGACGTTGCAGTGTTAGAGAACAATGCCATCCTCGAGACTATTCCTGTCGCGAAGCGAATGTCCTGGGCAGCATGCCGAAAAACAACAAGAACAGAAGATTTAGCGTACTGTCTGCTTGGAATATTTGATGTCCACATGCCGATGCTGTACGGCGAAGGTACAAAGGCATTCTCCAGATTACAGGAGGAGATAATCAAGGGGACCAGTGACCTCTCAATATTTGCATGGAAGGCCCAAGAAGGGGACGATGAATTCCAGGAATTTCGTGGTATCCTGGCCGAGTCTCCCTCCGAGTTTTCACACTGCCGCTACCTTCGCCGGGCTCCAACCATGAGATACGGATTCGAGTATAGCATGACGAACAAAGGCCTGAGACTCGAAACATTCTTGGCTATGGGCATAGGAAAAGAATCTTTACTCAACCTTTCATGCATCATACCCAATGCCAGTGGAGATGAGCCAAGGATTGGTGTCTATTTAACCAAAACCGCTGATGGCTACGTCCGCACCCGTCCTTCAGAACTCTTCGAAACAGAAGAATCCATACTCTGGGCCGGCGCTCGCCACAGAGTCTTTATTCGCAAGCGCGTCACCCCATTTGGTTCGTCCAACTTAAAAAGGCTCCTGGCTATGAATGTCGCATGTCGATTCAACATCATCCCAGGATTCAAGCTCTATTCCTTCGCAGCAAAACCAGCCGACCTATGGGATTCATGTACCGAGGCATTTATCACAGACAACAGTGAAAGGTTTACTGGCTTTCTCAACTTTCAGCTTTGCGACAACTCCAGTACCTCCCTCACAGACCGAATCTACGTCGTATGCGGGCTGTCGACAGACTCATCATCTGGGGCGTTGAAACCCTGGATGGGTATCTACAGTTCCCTGGATAAGGAAAGCTCAGAGATTGTGGACAGTGTCGATGATTATTACAGCTCGTATGGAGAAGAGTTTTACTTGCATCAATTGCGGGATCGCGTGCTTGCGTCGGGGGACAATTTACCGCAGCAAGTCAGCCTCCCTTATAATGATAAAGGGAACCGTCTTTTTCTTTCTCTAGAGTCTCGTCAAACGAGCGATGGATTATTTACCGTCATGGTACACGTTGTAAATAGCAGATAGATCGGACTATATACTCCATAGCTCAGCTAAGAATAGTTACTGCTATTACATAGCTATCCCTTCCATCTTCTTGATAATTTCCAAGATATATCTCGTTCCGACTATAATTCCATCCTCATCCTCAAGCCTCTTCACATTTAGTCCATCTTCCTCTGACTTCAGACCAGTCAAGCACGCCATCACCACATCCGCATATTTCTGTCCCATCAGTCGTGGAACCGAGCTCTTCACCAGAGAGATATATATCTTCTTCAGTTCTTCCGGGCCACGAAGAACAGACTGTCCTGCATCCCGCCAGATGAGCTTCCCTAGTTGAGATGACTTCTTGTCTTGGAAGGAAGCCCAGAATGCAATTTCAAGTAGAACAACACCTAGACTGTATAGGTCGTGCTGCATACTAAACTCGTCTCCTGGTTGGAGTCGTTGGCGCTCAGGACTTTGATAGATGTTCTTTTCCCATTCTTCAACGGGAAGCATCAGCGACGCCGCGTCTGCTTTGCGAACGTTGTCGAAGCCTACAAGAAACGGCGTTCCGATAACGTATGGGTACGTAGATCTCGTCGAGTCGACTTCACCTGCTGTAGACGATAGTGTATGAGTGATATTGTCAAAGATAATAATATTATCTGGACGAATTTGCTTGTGCACAAAGTTTGCCGAGTGGAGAACAAAGACAGCAACCACAATGTTCTTAGCTAGAGTAACACGGTGGTTGAGAGGATGCTTCGGTCCAGCCTTTTTGTTGATCGGGTCGAAAAGCAGGTTTAGCAGAGATCTTGGATTCTCCAAGCCTTGAGGGAGTGGGAAGTGTAACTCAAAGTTACACTCCAATGAATTCCAAAGAAATCCTCTGCAGTATAGAAGACCCATGAAAGCAGGGTCAGCTTGGCGAAGAATCCTTGCAATGTCGCGTACGACCTTCCGGTGCTGTTTTATCTCTCTCTCATTAGCATCGTCGCTGTAAGTACGATATTCGACCAAGAATGGCTGTGTGTCAGGATTTCCTGTTTCGAGTTCCAGCACCGAATTTGGGAGGAGACGACTAGAGACCTTTTCTCGGCGATCGAGCAATAAATTAGATTCGGACTTTGCTCTTTCAAGGGAATCATGTATCGAATCTCGAAGCCTTTCGACCTTTCCCAACTGCATGGCTGCATCTTTGTCTAGACTTGGCGGTGATGCTTTGCGGACGCCAAAGAACTTCAAGACGATCATTCTCTTCAATATTCTATCGTTCCATTCTTCGATTCTGGTGACTTGAGCGTCGATCTTCACTTTCTTCTTCTCCGATAACTTTGTCTGCGCCATCGCTGCATCGTCTGTGCCTACACTTGGAAGCAAGGGCACGAGTCGTTCAAGCGTGTCACGCAGCGCTTGAAACATATCGTGCACTTCATCTACCAAGGTTTCAGGAGCCGTTCCGTTGAGCTGGTTGAGATAGAACAAGAGATCATGTGTTTGGGACTTGCTGACTCTCACCACAAGCTTGATCCTTTTGTGATAGTCATCGTCATGAGGTTCAAGTCTTCCGAGTACAGCATCGCCGAGTTGAGCGATGACTTGGATCAGACCTGGCACACCAACAGCCAGACCAGCGATACCGAGGGCCAGCTCTGCCATAATAAACAAGAGATTTATGGTCCCTTTCGGCTTGATGAAAATTGTAATGCTAAAATATCTCATACATGATAAGCGCGGGGTTTTGAAACAGCAGCCTGGCATTGGTGGCTGAGACTTAGGCACCAACGCAGAAATCAGGCTCCGTGTCTCTCACCTTGAATTTTCAGCTCTTACCATCACTCTCAACTTGATAAATTCTGTTCTTCACTGCCTCAACGTACCTTAATATGGACTCCTTTTCGATAAATGCTGGTTATGTCCCCTTCCCTGCCTTCATCACAGACCTGTCAATCAATACACCTTTGCTCGAGAACCTGCACATTACAGACTCAAACCAGAAGGAAGACATTAATAAAGACCTTCCGATTGCTGAGCTATGCCGCATCCTTACGGAACTCGATGTGCCTGGTCCATTTGAACTCATCTTTGACAGGGGCGAAATTGCTTCAGGAGCCCAATTCGTTGTACGACATGCGGAAATTACTCCGCCAGAGATTTCCAATATGTTGCTGAAGGCAGCTATCAAATGTCCCAAATTCCTCCTCGACGCCAAAGAGAGGCTGGATTTATCTTCCGATGGTCTTCGAAGACAAGTCTACGACTTTCTGATAGAGATAGCCGCCTTGCGCCATCCTGCTTTACGGGGCCATCGCAATATTGTCCACATGGTTGGATGGGGAGTAAACCCGTCCTGGCATCGGGTTCCGTTCATAGCCCTGGAGCTAGCGAAGGGAGATCTTGGGAGCCTTATCCAGCCGAATGAATCCATCACATACGAGAATCGACGGGCGATCGTAAACGACATTTTGACTGGGCTTTGGGCTATCCACAATGTCGGCATAGTCCACGGTGATCTCAAGCCCGGGAATATTCTGATTTACGAAGATAATTCGCGCTGGCTTGCCAAGCTCACCGACTTCGGCGGTGGTGCAGGCATCGCCGGGGTGAGCTCCCTACGTGGACGGGGAACGGTTGGGTGGCGGGCTCCAGAGCTCCGGCGGTATCATGAGAATGGAGAGCAACTTGACCCTCTTCACCTGTCCAGTATAGACATATATTCTTTTGGTTTAGTTACCTGGTTCACCCTTTGTCAAACAGCATGTCCACCAGAAGGGAGCGAGGGGGAACGGGCTCTTGAATCCGCGTTGGCTAACATCCAGAATAAGCCCGATATCCCAGAGACGTCAAGGAAAACCCTCGAAGGGTTTTTGACAACATGTCTCAGTAAAAGCCCTAAAGAACGTGTCGGTGGCCCAGCTAGTCTCTTTGAGGACATTTACAGACAAACCGTCGCAAGGTTAGCGACACAATGTCCAGGGCCACATGCAACTTGCTGATCTTCATAGGAACAAAACGGCTGGAACTGACAGTCTGAGAAGTAAGCGAAAAGACGGGCATCATCCCAATTCTCGAGCCAACCGTCCACCACGCGAGTGGGAGATTCATGAGATGAGCAACGAAATGACCGGACACCTAGAATCTGCTTTTCGCCAAAACGAGAACAGTATATCACCCAAAGACGCCTTTGGGACGTTTATGAACTCGCAGCAGTACATCAACATGAGACTTTCTGATCCAACGACAAAGGACACCTGGCTCGGGCTACTTCGCAAAGCGGCCCTTGGCGGTGTTCCACAGGCACAGTCTCTTATCTTCTTCTATTATGAACGCTATGGCTACACGCCAGATGGCCTGGTTGGTAGCTACGAACAGGAATGGCTGTTTAGTTCGATCGCCACAGGAGCATTGGCATTTCCTACTCGAGCTCGGTCAACGAATGCGTCTCGTTTTGACGATGCGATTAGGAAATTCCAAGAAAATGGAGGATACAACCAACACTACACATGCATGAAGCAATCTACTTTGGAAACCTATATTGATCTAGATCGTAAAATGTTGCGGGAGGGAGTGTCCTCAACTGAAACTCTGAATGACGACGGCGACTATCTCATCCATGTTCTCTCCTCATATCGTCACCCGGCAGCTCTGAGCATTCTCAAGAATCTTGCAACTTCTACAAACATTAATATGCTTAACTACTCGGGTGAGTCTCCGCTGTACCGCGCATGCCTTTGTGGCTCGTTTGATACCGTCATGTTTCTATTGGATCAAGGCGCAGACCCAGCACTTCGCCCGAAGGGAAGTGGCCCATCTTGCCTCCACTGGTTGTTTGTATTCCATCCTGCAGAAATGACAGCTGTGTCAGACATATTAGTGGAAAAGGGTGGCTTGGTCAATGTCCTGTCGAATCATGAGGATAAAATGCTCCATTACCCCCTTGTTCTCCCTGCAGGCAGTCCACTACATTGGGCAACCGCGCTGTCTAATATAGAAGCAGTCAAGGCTCTACTAAGTCACGGCGCTGATCCTTGGCTTCGGAACGGGTCCAGGCAGTTTATTTTCTCGATGGGTAAAGTTTCCCATCGTCCACACTCCCCTGATGTTATAGCAAACGAGGATCCCATTCTTGGCCCCTCTGCTGGGACAAGCGCCGTGGAGCTTGCTGTCCAGAACTGGGATCATGATATTCTGCGACTTCTTCTTGAGCAGAAGTCAAAAGGGAGCAATTATAACGTCGGCGATGGTATTGGAGTTCTTCACCATCTGATTGCCGGAGATCTCCACTGGATAAGCAATACCAGTCAGTTCTACAACCCTGTAATACGAGGCCCAAGATCAGCGGACAGGGCCAAGATGCGTGGCATTATCGACACTCTAATAAAGCATGGCATCGATATCAACCAGCTAGCAGGATCCTGGGCTATCCCAACACATGAAAAGATCACACGGACATGTCTGATGCTGGCTATTTATGGTGGTTATCTCGAAATGGCTGAAGAATTGATTGACGCAGGAGCCGATGTGAATCAGCCTGGGAATGATGGCAAGACAGCTATAATGAGTCTTGGGCCCAACTATTCCGGTCACGAAGAGCTTCAACGACGCGCGATAAGTCTTCTTTTGGCCAATGGAGCTCAGATTGGCCATCGTGATAACGACGGCTGGACGCCCGTTCTAGCTCTGTGTCGACCTCCCCGTCCATTTGCCGTCGAAGGTCTTTTGGACCATGGGGCTAATATAGACGACAAGATTCCAAAGCCTACTCATGAATGGGAGAAGGGTGATTATCCACTGTTCAGTATGCTGTGCACGACACCAGAAGATGATAAACAACTAGCCAAGATACTACGCAAGTACGCAGTCCCGGCCCTGGATCAAATAGCTGCATCAACATCAACTTCAATAAGGACACTGCTTCACTGGGTGGTTACCTATAGGTTGTTGGAATGTGCTACAGTCCTGCTTAACGCTGGGGCAGACGTGAATCCTATCTACAAGGACGTGCCTGGTATACCACCAAGAACACCGTTGGATTTACTGTTGAATAATTGGTCTTTCACAGTAGACCGGCTGAAGAGAAGGTTTTCAAAACTAGGTCAGTCTACCTTTCCCCTTAGTTATTGTTCCAAGGGTTGAACGTACTAACAGACACTGGGTTTCTTTTTTCTAGAAGTCTTGAAAGGTGAACAGAGACTCACGTATCTACTGGAACTGCTGAAGAGCCATGGGGGACGTAAGGCGAGTGAGATAGACAGGTAAGCAATGGAAGATGGTTTGTAATGCTCGTATAATAAAGATGGCGTTGTTAACTTCGGCCTTTCTCGCTGGTGGGTCATTCCGAGGCGATGGGACCGCGATAGAATCGATTGGTGGACATAGATGGAAATATATGGTGGAGAAGAAAGATTCACACCGCTCTCCAGCAGTAGTTAGCGGAACTTAAGAAAAGTCACAACAATAAATTATGAGCAGTTGGCATTGTAACGTAGGGTCTTGGGTAAAACTACATAGACGATTCTGTCTTATTCCTCGGCGATGGCCTCACCACCAATTTTCTCCTTCCATATCGCAATTGTTATTTCCATACTGAACATTCTGTCCTGTAACCTTTTGATGATAAAGTTACGGGTTGGCAGGTTACAAATTTAAACTTAAACTCTATTCCGCGTGTGTTGGTTACATCCCCGCTGAGGGACCTGAATTGATGACCAGTCATATTTCGGATAGCACAGGCGAAAACTATATTTGCTACCTTTGTAAACGTCAAAACATGTCATGTATTTTAACATGATATGCTGCAGCGTAGCACAAAGAATCGTGGCCAAATTGATGAACATTATCCCGAAAGGTCCTTGTTTACCTGCTGCATAATTTATCGCATAAATATATAGTCACGTCTCAATCAAGTAGTAGGTCGAAACCATGAGCAGCTAACTGTCCAAACTTCCAGCCTCCGATGGAAAACTTACGACACCGATGTTCCATAGAGCTAGGGTTCATATTCGGCCGGCGCTGAGTGCCGACGCCTTACGATTGACGGTGAAGAGGTCCACAATCGTCTGAGCTTAACAGAGCAGATCTTGCACCACCTTGGACTCAACCCCAGCATATCCCCGCCCATCGCCTATCAACTCAATAGTTAATGCCTCGTCGGACCATGTCTCTACCATTTTTCTGCGGGGACAGTCAACATTGGGTGCGCGTTTTGTTGACATATTAAAAGCATCAGAGCAGCCGTTCACTTAATCTCACCGAACCATCTCCTTATTCGCCATGCCTTCCGCCATTTCTCTGCTTGCTGCAGGCGTTCTCGCTCCTATCTGGGGCGCAGTAGCTGCCAAGCTTCCTTCGACTGCCCAGATCATCAATCAGAAGTCATTCAACGTTCTGAAGGATGTGCCACCTCCGAGTGTAGCCAATGACGCTTCGGTACATGCTTCGCATCAGGGTCGTCTTTCATCTCCACTAACTACGTTGTTAGGTTTTTACATGGCCTGGCGTCACTCAGAAGTCGCTCCTTGAGAAGCCTTTCCACGTCTACGATGAAGAGTTCTACGACGTCATTGGAAACAATCCCTCTTTGACCCTCATCGCGACGTCGAAGTCAGACCCCATCTTCCATGAGGCTGTCGTTTGGTACCCTCCTACCGAAGAGGTATTCTTCGTCCAGAACGCTGGTGCTCCTGCTGCTGGCACTGGCCTGAACAAGTCGTCCATCGTCCAGAAGATCTCTCTCAAGGACGCGGATGCTGTTCGCAGGGGGGGCAAGGGTGAGGTGAAGGTCACGGTCGTGGACTCAAATCCTCAGGTCATCAACCCCAATGGTATGTCACCGACTGGAGATATCTATGTATATGAGACTAATTCCAAGTCTTTAGGTGGTTTTTACTACAAGGGAAACGTTATCTTCGCTGGAGAAGGTCAAGGCGACCACGTGCCCAGTGCTCTCTATGCTATGAATCCCCGATCTCCCTACAACACCACTGGTATGTTCAGGCAGTTTCTTGATGCACCATCGTTCTTAGCTAACAATTTAGTCCTTCTCAACAACTACTTCGGTCGTCAGTTCAACTCTCTGAACGATGTTAGCGTCCACCCCAAGAATGGTGATTTGTACTTCACCGATACCCTCTACGGATATTATCAAGACTTTCGCCCTGTTCCTGGTCTACAAAATCAAGTCTACCGATACAATGTTGACTCTGGCGCCGTCACCGTCGTCGCCGATGGCTTCGCTCTTCCCAACGGTATGCATTTTCCTAAATGATATGATCGTTACATGTTGCTGATACAACCAAGGTATCGGCTTCTCTCCTGATGGCCAGAAAGCGTACATCACCGACACTGGCGTTGCTCTCGGCTTCTTCGGCCGCAACCTTTCTGCTCCCGCCTCTGTTTACTCTTTCGACGTAAACAAGGATGGCACCCTGGAGAACCGTAAGACGTTTGCCTATGTTGCATCTAATGTTCCCGACGGTACGTTGTTCCTGTTGCAATTAAATTCTTCATGTTCTAACATCTACAGGTGTTCATACTGACACCAAGGGCCGTGTATATGCCGGATGCGGAGACGGCGTTCACGTCTGGAACCCCTCTGGCAAGCTCATTGGAAAGATCTACACTGGAACTGTTGCTGCTAACTTCCAGTTTGCTGGTAAGGGAAGGATGATTATTACTGGACAAACCAAGCTGTTCTATGTCACACTGGCTGCTTCGGGCCCCAAGCTCTATGATTAGGACAAATTCCTATTCTATAGGTACATATAAATAATACACCTTTTTGATTAGGTGATCTAAGGAATAAGAAGCATCATAAGATGAGAACCCAACGCTCAAGATCTGTCAGCTCGACGAGTTTACAGTTAGAAAAGAAATCGCTCATACTCTGCGAGAGCCATTTAAAAAGGCTTCGAGTTAAATTAATATTAAAATAAGTCATGAAATGAATCGAACACGCCAAACTGATTTTCGAGTACAGCTCTTCAAACCTCCGACACCGCGACTGCCTACATCTCGTACCTAGTACTCGATGCATCAAGCTCAGTTGCGTATTGAGGCGGCGTGAAAACCGGGCCTCCGGGCTTCTGGTCTTCCGTTGTGCCCATTTCAGCTGCCGGTGTAGCTCTCTTCCTTCTTCTCCAGAGATAAAACGCAGCTCCGAGGATTGCAAGCCCAACAACACCGACTCCAGCACCTATACCCGCCTGGGCTCCAGTCGATAACCCTCCTGTCGAAGATTCATCGGTTGAGGACTCGGAGGTACCTGTAGACATGGTTGTCGATTCCGTCCTCGTTGGACCACCAGTTGATAAAGATAAATCCTTATCTCGGTAATTTAACTGAAACATGGGCGCCCAGAGAGTGAGGACCTTCAGGGTGGATTTGCTTTCATCCTCTGTGACTGTCGCTGGCAGGGTAAGCCAATTGAGTACGGTTTTTGAGGTGGAACATGACGCGACTTGTAGTGATCCTTCAGAGGCAATACTCGAACATGTTTGTCCTGCATTATTGGTGGCGCACGAATATCCACTATACCAGTCAGCTTCCATCCTACTATGCAGCATTGGGGCCTTATTACGTTGGACAGCATCCCTTGACGGTTTCGTCGTCTTGAAGATAGAATTGGAAGTCGAAGCCTCCCGGCACGGCAGCGGTCGAGGTGCATGCTACTTGGTAGCCTTGGGGACAGTCGAACGCGGGAGAGTAGAAACCCCAACCCTTCAACGCATTCCCGACTGGAACGGATGTTTTTCTCGGAGGCCAACAGTCTGTATCGTCGAGGACGCCTTGCTGTCAAGTGATGTTAGAGAAAGACTTGTTGCGTAGAGCACGGAAAACTGACAGTGTTGTTTTCGTCATAGTTATTGCCGCACGTCTGGCCTTGCCAACCTTCAGTGCAGTTGGCACATGCAGTCACAGGAACTGTGCATCGATCTGGGTACTTCCATTTGGTCGTAAGAGGCCCCAGGTTCGTTCGTGGTTCTGGCATGGCTGTCGGGGTCTATGTCGGATATCGTGGGATAGAGGTTGGGGGCAAAAGATGACGAAATGTAGATCAAACGTCAGGAGTAAGATCGACTCGTGGATTGGGATGAAGTTGGAGAGAATTGACCGAGGAGCGAGAAAAGAAATGCCATCTTCACAGCGGTGTCACATCACCCATCATCCTTGTTAGTCCCGTCTTACATGTGGCGCATCGTGAGTGCAAGGACCAATAACCAATCTCCCCTGTCGTCCCAGGTTTCGATAGTCTGCCCTATTCAGGGCAGGCGTGCTACTAATTTCGCTACCATGCAGATACGGGGGCATATTGCTGACAGATGCTGGCTGTGTCTCTCAGCCCTCGCACAAGTGTTTCCCATATAACCAATCACAATAGCGGCAGAGCGGCCCCAGCCTTAACGATGTGTTTCACTGGGCTGATTACCGGGTGCCGCACAGCCGAAGAGGGTAAGCTTTGCGTAGATTGGCCTGGCATTAACATCCTTCTGATCCTTCGATTGGAAGCGAGAACGGGTGAGAGTGTTCCCGTGGACCCTGGAGCTTATTCTGTAATTCCTGATAATTAGTAGATTAAATTAAAGTTACCATCGGATACAACGCCCTGACAGGAGATCTATATGCAGATATGATATAATAGACTTTCTTATGAGAGGAAAGGAAAGTGAAATACTTATGCCTTTGAAGTCGACGAAATCCCCGAGTACCAAATGTTTTGGTGCCTGAGTAGCACTAAATATAGATAGTGTCAGTGGCTTGTACTTAATTCCACCAAGGATGCGCCAATCAGTCGAACCTAGGTTGTTTGGATTAATTGAGGCCGTTAAGCTCTAGACTTTATCCAGTTTAAGAGGAAATAACTCCAGTTGCTTGTCTCGAAAGTTATATTTCTCTGCTTAAGGGACCTGAATATTAAAGAAATATATTTTAATAAAATATCATTATTTATTAAAAATAAAAATATTATTACTTTAATTATTTTAAACCTTTTACTAATATTTATAAGTTATAAGTTTTAAGCATTTAAATAAAGCTCTTGAAATAAATATTAATTATTAAATAACTATAAAATATATCTAAAACTAAATACCAATGCGAGCAAGATAATATGACAAGCCCTTCCTGGCTCCATTATCTGTTAATAACTTGACTATAGCCTTATTATCTCTTTTTACAGCCACCGCTAGGCATTCATCGCCCAGTTGATCTTTTGCCTTCATATTAGCACCACATTCAAGTAACATGCTCACTACCGCTTCATGATTCTCCTGTATGGCATGCACCAGTGCTGTCTGGCCACGAGAGTCCTTGGCCTCAATATCAACGTCGCACATAAGTAATCGTCTTACCACGACCCTGTAACCTTTCATTGCAGCAGATATAAGAGGTGTAAAGTGGTCTGAGAACGTTCTTGCATTGACGTCCGCACCTGCCGTGATCAAGACCTCGATCACCTCTCCGACCTTATATTTTGCCGCCAAAATAAGTGGCGTATTACCATATTTGTCGGGCGCCTCGACATTCGCCCCCTTTTCAAGCAGAAGCTTTGTGACGGCAGTATGGTCCATCGCTGCAGCAATCCCCAGAGGTGTCGAACCCTTGAGCCCCTCGCCTACTTCAAGATCGGCGCCTCTGTCGCACAATAGCTGTGTCATTTCCACATCCCCTTTGAATGCTGACAGGTATAGCAGCGTTTGGCCTTCGTTAAATTGTCTATCGATGCTGTGGTCAAACATAGGATGATCAAGTATGCGTTCGGCATGTTGGAAATCTCCGTAATAAACAGCATTGAAAAGGTGATCAAAGACAGGATAAAACTCTACAATCGCTTCGTTCTCCGATACTTGATGGTTCGTCTTTGAGGTTATATAGGAGGTCCTTGGAGGGTCAGGTTCTATTCCATTATTTCCAGCGATACTCTCGCTGCTGTTCTGGACCCGGAAGCGTGGCTTTAGTGGCACGATAGTTCGGTGGACTTCCTCGGCCCATCTTTGTGATGTAGTTTGTGTTGATAGGGTGGTTATCTCTGTTGTAATCCCGTTGGGACCATCAAAAGAACCCCCCCTGGAAGATATTGTTGAAGGCCTATTATGATCAGCTCCTGCGTTCGAAAGTCGAAATATCTCGGCACCCACCGGCTGTGTACGCCTGAGGTTGGAATATCCGGCAGCCAGGGTTGAATCCAAGTATGGCGTTTTGCTGACTCTACATCCAGTCTCGATTCAGTCTGTGGATTCAATATCTCACAGATGAAGGCCTGACCAACCTTGGTCACTTGGCATTGCTCCAAAAGACTACCGGGCGATATCCCATGCAGCATTCCCGTAAACTGCATTATCGAGGATTGATCCCTGAATGGTACCTTTTTTGTTAGGATAAAAAACGCGGTTATTCCCACTGCCCACATGTCTGCCACCAGGTAGTCCTCAATCGAAAGCCTCTGAGTTCCAGATCGAAAGAGCTCCGGTGCCATGTATAATGCAGTACCTGGGATCGAGGTTGTAACGTTTGTATTCGTGTTTGAACTCTTACTGATGCCAAAGTCGGCGAGCTTAACCCACCAGGAACTTGGAAGAGGGCCATGTGGATGTCTGTGAATTAAGATGTTCTGGAATCAAAGGTTAGATACTGTGAGGGCTTCGTTACATCAATGACTCTCATGGAGCACCTACTTGAGGCTTTATGTCTCGATGAGCAAACCCCTCCGCATGCATAAGAGCGAGTCCCGATAGGAGCTGGCATGTGATCTGACTGCATTCGTCTTCTGGCAAATTTTGGTGTTCGCGAATATAAGTGTATAGATCCCCCTCGGGAAAGTATTCCATGGCGACATACAACTTATGGGATGTTGCATACCATCCTAGGGATTTCACGAAATACTTCGAGAACTGACATCTGTTAGACTTTCAATGAGCGGCCTCGGGGGCAAAAGTGGAAAAGAAACTGCCATCACCATACTTTGTCGTGTGAGAACTTGACGATTGTTTCAAGTTCTCGTTTGTAATGTTTTTTGGATTGGCCATTGTTGAGCCGAATCTTCTTTACGGCACGTTCAGTAAAATACTTGCCGCCGTCGACGCAGGTTTCCAAGACAACCTCTCCTTGGCTGCCGTGGCCCAGAGTACGAACTCGCTTCCATCGCTCTTGGCGGTGCGGAAAAGATGGTGGTGCATCAGGGTCATTGTGCACGTGGATGGTAAAGATGCCCTCGTAACGTGTCATCAGTTGATAGTCTTGAACAATATTCGAAAGACTTCCATCCATGATGACACTCGGGTCCTCGAAGGCCGTGATATATCCAAATGATAAAATTTATGAGTGGATCTTGAATCAAATCTATGATTAGGAAGGCGGTCGCAGTATTTAATGTCCTATTGTTGAAAGTTGAAAGAGGGGGGAAGGCCGCCGGTTTTAAGCAGGAAAGCTGGCTTCAAGCTATGTCTCGGAACGCATATAACTTTCTCCGTCATCTATTAACATTTCAGGTTGTACAGGCAGATGACACAGCCTACCTTATGGCTGCCGAGTAGAGACGTACTAAATCTCACAAGCTCTTCATAAAGTTATACATCAAGGCAAAGCCATCCGTTCATTCTTGATCATCCTGCCCGACGGGAAAGCTTAGTAACATATGACACTAATCGCATCCGTAATCTTCTTCACATATCGTGACCCGACCTCCATTCCTTCTTCATCCTCAAAGTCTCGAGGGTCACCAAATTCTGTGTTCCCCTCATCCAAACACGTCAAGCATGTTTCTACGATTTTGCTATATCTATCACCCATACAGGCTCTAAGTTGATTCCTGCTCAGGCTGATCAAGCGATCTTTGGTCATTTGAGGGTCGATGTCGCCTGAGTCATCCTTGCTTGTCTGCAAGCTGTCTGACATTTTTACCGTATCGCCATCATAACAGATGAGCGACTCCCACAAGCCAATCTCCAGAAGGCAAACACCAAGGCTATAGATGTCATGCTGCATGACAAAGTTGATCTTTGTATTGCCAAGGCGTGTTGGATGCTGGTATATATAGTCTTTTTTCTCTACCCGGGAACCATTTGTCGGGGCGTCAACATATCGAAAAAGCTGGAATCCAACCAGACACATGACCATCTTGTCATGCCCTTGACCCGGGCGTTTCAGGGCCAGTATCGTTTCAGGTGAAATGTTCTTGTGGACAAAGTCATACAGATGAACATAATAGACTGCTGTGACGAGCTGCCGGGCGATGTTGAGCCGCGTGGTGAGAGAGTCGGGGTTACTGCCAGAAAGAAGAAGTTCCCTGAAGCTTTGCACGGTAGAATAACCTTCTGGGACCCCAAAAACAAATGTTAGAGATGCCTCCTTGGGCTTTTGAAGAACCCCTTTGCATTTCAACGTGCCGAAAGTGAAAGGGTTTGAGTTTCGAAGCCGTGATGCAAGTTCACGAGCATCCCTCAATGAAACCGTGTCCCGGGACACAGTTTCTACCACAAAGCATTTGCCATCCTTTCGTTTGATCGCAAGTTGGGCTGAACAATATGAAATAGGCTTTGTTTCCAGATTCTCGAGTACTCTCTCTGCAAGTTTAACCGACTCGCTGTTGACAAAGGCTTCGCGGAATTTCAAGCCCTCACGAGCTGGCTGCTCACGGTCTGGGGTCTTCGCCCGACTTATGGCCTCCAGTATCTCATCGACATTTGAAGGGCCGGTCTTGAGTATCAGAAACCAAGAGGGTTCAAAGCGCTGTTGCCAGGACTCAAGATCTGTTACGGTCCGTTCGAGAGTATCTCGGATATTGAGAAAATGGAGGGCTTTGATCCTTTTCGAGTTCTCGTATCTGTCTGGTTTAGAAATACCGAGAACGGCTGCCTGGAGCTTCGATTGCAGAATACGCAATATTTGTGACTGAAGTTCTCGCTGGCTTTCATTCATTCCAGCATTTAATTCTCTGATGACCTCTAGCTGACCAGCAAGTCGCGACCAGCATATTTGGACTCTGACCGATAGTTCGTCGGCTTCAGCATCAATCTGGCCACAGTTCTTGTAGGTCTGGACCAGATTTTTACCAACCCTAGGACAGTTAATAAGGTATCAAAGATTGGCTGAGCATAAACTTACTTGATACAAACATCGATAGTGCCGGCGAGGCCAGCAATACCCAAAATCAACTCCGCCATGGCTACCTAGGTATTAAGGGAACCTGCAGGTGGTAGGTGTTACTCCGTATTTTCTCGCCGATCGCGTAGGTAGACGAGTAGATTATCCCTTTGCCTCGGCGTTTCTTCTCGCCTTATCCCAGGGCTCAGCCCCCGACTAGGTCTCACACCTGTGTCACAATATTGGCTTGGCTTCATACTCTTGATAGGTTGCTCAGTGTCACGAAAACGCCTCAGCGGGACACCTACAACCAACACAATCAGGCTCGATAATAAAGCTCACCAATTGGTTCGACTGTACTCTCACCACCCATAATTTCTTTTTATAAACATTCCAGCCCCCATCTAGGACTTAATTACTGGCGAATCCTTTTTCGCGCATTTGCAGATCAGCGCATATTATCTCCACCTATATTTTCGCTTTATTATCCGCCATTGGCCTTTTAGAATTCCCTTACTCATTGAGAGAATGCATAGAATATCGCAGATGTTCACATTGGATGCCCCCGCCGGCCGTGACCCTTCAGCTCAGAGAGCTAGAACGCGCATAGGCGCAGTAAGCAGGAGGTCCAGTCCCAGCCAGCCAAACAAGCACGATGTTATTTGTCTACCTGCTACTGCATTTAGATATTTTTATTAGTACACGCATACCTTTTTTAAGAAAGAAAAAAACAGGAAAGAAAACTTCATGACGTATCGAAGATAGCTGAGTAGGTATGCGCCTATGGAAGGAGACGCAATTTGACAAGCTCCAGGCCATACATGAAAATAAACAATACAGTATTATTCTACAATCTAGGCATACTCCTATACTTCCATTAATTAAAAAAGATTAATACGCTTCAGGCGACATTGGAAGATAGGATCCAGAGGCATACATGACATCCTGTTCCTCGCATATCCTCTTGTTCCGCTCCTCTACTACCTCCAAGAGCTTCTGATATTCCCGCTGATCCTCCCCCTTCTCGAAATTCTCAATATTATTATCAGGCATCTCAACGACCCAACCATATTTCCCATCCGGAAAGGTATATCTCCACAACACCAAACTCTTGTCTTCCTTGAGCATCTTTCGAATCCTCGCCGCAGCTTCAGAGTCCTCGCTGGTGTCAAAATTATCATCTGGATATTGCTCCTCCCACATCAGCGGCGGCGTCCCTTTCTGAACAACTGAAACCCTCCTCAAGGGAACGTTGCTCTCGCGAATTGTCCTCCAGAGATCGCTCCATTTCGGAGGGTTAGCGTAGAATCTAGTCTTTTCGCACATGCAATCATGCAGTTCAAGTTCTTCGAGGCAATCCACGCGGCTCTTGAGGAAGTCCAGTAATTCGACTCCAATCATAATATTGGTTAGTTTCAGTGATCGAAGGCGTGGTAGATGATCCTGTCTTAGAGGGACACGGATGTTGCGGCTGGATGATGTTCCAATTAGGCCATTGGGGTTGGCTTCGAGACTCAAGCGCCGGACGTTTGTTGCCTTTCGCATAAGAAAATTGGGTAAATCTTCAATAAAATCAAGAAATCCCGGCGTCGTATTAGCATGCCAGCAGGCGCCATTCTCCGCTCCAAATACTGATATTTCCAAGTCTTCGAGTCTGCCCACGAAAGCACCCCATTCAGGTGTATCCCAACTTGAGGCAAGCTTAGGGAGCAAGTTTAAAAACTTGAAACTTTTAATGTTTCGGTTTAGTGAAATGTCCTTCATGACTTCGTTGTATTGAGCACGCCAGACGATGTCTCGCTCTTGTTGCAGTATCTCCTCCCATCGTTCCGGGTTAGCGAAAACGTGGATAGAACCAAGATCGTCGGGATCTCCCCACCAGCCTTCAAGCTCGAACTGTCCTGGATCAAACTCGACGGTGAATGAATCAATACGGGACAGGGTCTGGCCTCGTATAATATTTATGAGGGTGTCTGATAAGGGTGTTCCCCATATTGACGGCATGGGACCTTGGTGAGGTTCTTCCTCTGGGTTGGGGTAAAGATATACATGTAAGTGGATTCTGGTGATGAAATCTTTGTATTTTCCGAGGACCTCTTTCAAGCCCTGGGTGGAAGGTAAAGGACAGGGGATGTAAAGAGTGCGAAAGAGGAGGCGAATGACAGCATTGCGTAATAGCCAGCCAGTGCAGCTGAGGCTTACTATGTCTTGGGGAGGTAGTGACTTGGCAATGGATGAGATAAGTTCAACAGGTAGTGTATCGAGGGTGTTCATGATGTGACGAGATGGGGAGGTTTATGGAAATAAGATAGAGATGAACAACAGTCGACATACTAGGTAGTGGAAATAGAAATAGAAATAGTCCAAGGAGCTACACCGCACTCGCACTGGTGCCTATAAAGGATTGACATTGGCATTTGAGGTCTCGGCAGAATGACAGGATTCCAGCTAAGACAGTCTGAAGTAGAGTAACACCAATATTGTTGTACCACAAACCTAACCAGAAGTAGCTATACTTTCCGTATGCTAGCCACTTAACGCATCAACAGTTCATTGGTGTTGTGGGGTCCAAAAACTTCGCTTGTAAGATTTTAACCTGATTCTCGGTACCGAACGGTCCCGCTCGGAACAGGTCTTTCACTATTGGACGATATTGTAGAGGCTGAATGCATGTTGCACTAATAACTCTGAAATACTCATGATTTAACGAATTGCTAGTTCAATCTGGATCATGCAGTACACGCCTCAGCCAATGCCTATCGATCTGTCCGTCCATCAACAACATAAGAAATCCATTCAGCCTGTGTCGCCCACCAATCAACACAGATTCTTTATGCAATATCCCTGACATCGTCCCACTGATAGATGATATGTCTCTCCCCCAACGCTGCCTTGAGCACCATGAGCAAATCATCAATGCTGCCCAGGAATTTGAGATACAGCGTCACGGCAACGCAATACCGCCGATGATTCTCATCTTGAACAAGCTCCGCTGTTAAAATTATCTCATCCTTCTGAGCATAAAATGAATCCACAGCTCTCCGAACCAGCGGTGCTGGTAGACGTTCTGGTAGAGGGGATCCAGTTCTCAAGGCCTGCTCGATAATGCCGAGAACAGCCATGACATCTCCGATTGACCGCTCATCAAGAATATTTGAAACGCGAACAAGGCGGTCTTGCATTTCTTTTGGTAGCGTGGATGCGAGGGTGAGAAGACCTGCCAAAGCTTGGTTCATGTACTGCAACTGCTCTTTCGTTTGTAGGAGAACCTTTGTGTCGAATGGCCCAAAGCTCAGCTCGCCTTTGAGTAGAGTAATGGATGAGTTTAGCGAAAGAAGAAGCTCTGCGACTTCGATGGAGATTTGCTCTGCGACTGCACCCAAACCACGGTTCTTATCCGTCCGGCTCCAGTGAGAGATCAAAAGAGCGTAATGATCAGATAGAGTGCGCACTGAGTTTGCTAGTGTTTTGCAAACATGCACTGTTGCAGACGGTGGACTCGGAAATAGCTGCACAATAAATGCAGCGAGAAAACCGGTCAAGACTATCACGACTCTTTTCCAGAATGCCTCGTATCCCTTTCCTGGAAGGCCATACTGGACGATGTGATCGTGGTCCCAACTAAAGCCGATTACGAGAGAGAATGTAGCGCCGCCCATAATGGTAGCAAACGCAAGCGAAAAGGGAAGATAGAGCCGCCACCACAGGAGAGGGATTATCAGCACGCCTATTGAAGCTGCCATGCCGTATGGATTGCCGCTCCCACTGCCCGCGCCGATATACCAAGCTACCATACCCAGAGCGCCGCCAATTATTGTCCCAACGGTTCTCGTGACGATGGAAAATGTGAAGTCGGCGAGATAAACGAGGAGGACAGTCTGCGCACTGATGACCAACCAGATCCCTTTCTGTCTGTAAAAGAAACCTGCGCTGTGTGGGATCACCGCCGGAATCGATGTTGCTATCGTCACGACGACCATTCTAATCGCATACATGCCTGAAGGGTTGAACAGCCAGTTATAGGTTGCGATCAAAGCACGGCTGAACTTGTTCCGTTGAGCAGACGAGCCTTGATATCCTCGACTAATCTCTAGCCTTCTTCGCGTCTCTTTCGTCTGCTCATCGAATGTTTTGGCATCGGGGACTTGATCTGGGTCTTCTTGTGCTGAGTCGTAACCGGGGAAAGAAATTTGCCCGTGGAATATCCACGAAATTCCATACTGTAATCGTGAAGGAACCCAGATGTGATGGTCTTTTCGCTTTTCGGAAAGGTTGAGGATGTACTCGAGTAGGTTTTCGCTTGCGGTAGCCATGTTGAGAATCCGCTCCTCGATGACCATGGCGATGACCATACTGGGGAGGAATGGACGATCTATTCCTGTCATTGGTTTGAGGTGGCCATTTTCGTCAAATAGTTCTGCGTGAGCCTGGAGGACTCCCTTGGTGGTATTGATAACGCAAGCCTCTCTAGCTAGACGCGATCGGGCCAACATGTCGTGAAGATTTTGGTTCAACTCCTCAAACCGTTTTGGCGATGGCTTTCCGATCCATCGGCAAGAGTTGACAGCGCGAATGTAGTCAGCCGCAAGATTGATCGCCTGTGGACCAATCTCTAGCAAATCTGATGTCGTCTGTTGAAGAGTACTTCTCGTCTTGGCGCGTATCTTGGCCCCTTCAGGCCTCTGGAACGCACTCAGAATCGCGGCGGTTTCATGTCGATGATGCTGACCGATTTCATACTTCTCTCCATCGGTCGCTGGCCCTATGTGCCCATTACCGTGATGTTTTGTGTGCTCCTCTTCTTTCTGCCTGCCACGCATTTGTGCGATGTGAAAGTCCAGCATGTACAGACTTGCAGACATGGTCTTTCGTACACGTTCATGCAAACCTTGAAGGTCATCTGCGCTCCACCGACCGCGTGAAAAGTCCAGAGGGAGAAAGGCGAGAGAAGGTTGTCCGGCTTTGAAGACTGCTATCATACCACCTCTGCTGGCTTGAAGCTCTGCAAGTGAAATGTATTCGTCCGCCATGCGCTTCTTTGTTGCAGAAAAGGCTGAATTGGACATTCGGACTAGTTTTTCGAGTTCGAGGAGGACCAGATATGATGTTGACTGGGGGAAGAAGAGAATGCAGCATGTTAATCCGAGGCCAATCCCAATGGCTCCAGGCTTCACGAGGATAGCTCCAAGATCACCTTGGAACTTGGGAAGACCAGGGGCGAAGAGAAGGAAGAGGTCTGTGACGATGGTGCCAAAGATCTGCATGAGCACGAGCTTAGGATTTGCGCATCTCAGTCGAGCCAAAACGTAGATGAACAAACATCCCATACTGAATATTATGGCTGTAACTCGTGCATCAAGCATAAAGCCCTCGTGGACCAGTATCTGGGCCTCCCACGTCACTGGCTGCCCTGTTCTTTGAGCCGCTGCTGCCGCCTGTTGCTGCAAAGCCTGAAGTTTAGCCTGCGTCTCGGCATGGGGACGCGCAGCATAAGCAGCTTTCATGGCTACAAGACCCCAACACCATGCCAGACACATTCCGAGAAGGAGTGAAAATGTGCCTAGAATATAGATGAAGAGGATGCTGGCGGGCGGGACGGCGAAGAGAAGAATTGCGCCGAGGAATGTCGCTTGCCCTATCTCAACGAGACTTGGATGGATGATGATGAGAAGCATCATGACCCATATTGCGATCCAGCATCGAAGAAATATCTTCATGTCATGGATATTGAAGTGATCGAGCCATGATGGGAGCTTCCACCGCCGAGGTGCTTGTCTTGAGGCCGCCTCGGTCAAGGTGAGTGAAGTATCATCTGAAGAAGGCATTGTTCATGAGCCTGAATTCCGGTGTTTTCGACACCGCTGAACTCTGATCAATGTTCAGTAAAGTGTCTTTATATGAACCTTAAGACTAGATGATCTCTAAATGAGGGGTTTTATAAAGTTACACGAAATGACGGTTGCGGGAAACTTGTTGCATCCGATGAGCCCGGAACTAGAGGTTAGACCTGTCAGCACCAAAACTCAACTATGACGTGTATGAGAAACTTTGTCGCAAACTAGTGGTGCAACTTGATCCAATGGCTGGAGGCGGATGACAACTCAGAGGTTAGAATATCGAGTTTGGCAGTGCCAGCTGAAAATTAGTGTGTTCTAATATGGCATTTTTATTTATGGTAATGTCATTGAAATGTCCAGTGACACCGCGAGTTGTTAGCGAGAAGACTTGGTGTTGTCATGAGAGCGAAGCCAACATATCAGCCTATGTTGTCTGATTAATGAACAGCGCGGACCGCAATCTCTAACATACACCTGCGATAGTAAATAGCCATTTTTTGACTAATTAACATATTTCCTTGCGATCAGAAACAAGCATCTTATGCCAAGTATAAGAGTCACCTTTGTACTCCGCCCTGTCGATCATGATCGACGTCCTCCAGGGTATGCTCATCCAATTAAGAGACAGGCTAATCGTTTCCGAGGACTCACAAAACTCCAAAAGCGAAAACCCCACAACACGCCACCAAATCCACTGAGTCATATCATTTTTCGGATTTGGGATAAAGACCTCGAGAGTTCCTTCCCAATACCTCAATTTACTGACATCCCGTCATCTCATTCCTTGCGACAAGCATCACTTTAGCACCATCGTATCATCACCATAAACCACCAAAATGTCTCAAGTACGAGAACTCGACCTCATAAACAAAGTCGCCGTCATTAGCGGGGCATCGCGAGGTATTGGCCGTGCCATTGCCTTCAACCTCGCATCACGAGGATGCTCTATCCTTGGTACCTGTACCGGAGAAAAAGGTGTCGCAGCTTTATCATCAACTTTGAACGACGAGATCACCGAACGCGTCTTCAAAGCTACATGTCGAAAACGCCCTGATAGTCAAAAGATCAAAGGAATTATTGCCGATGTTTTCTCTAGCAATTGCGCCACAATAATCGCCGATGCAGTTGAGGAGCTATTCGATGGCCAGGTTGACATCTTTGTCAACTCTGCTGGGGATCCTATGCCTGGGGTCATTGGTCAAATGGGCCCCGAGGAAATCCAGCGAAGTCTCCTAGGCAATGTTCAAACACCAGTTCTTATCGTTGAAGAGCTAGTCCGAAGAAAGTTCTTCCAACCAAAGAGTCGAATCATCTACATATCATCCATCCGCTCCCGCCAACCATGGGCCGACCAACTCATGTACGGAGCAGGCAAATCAGCCGGCGAGTCACTCTGTCGAACATGGTCACAGGCTTTTGGTGGAAAAGACGAGAGATATGCATTCATGGCGGGGACAACGGCAAATGCTGTTACAGCTGGAATAACTCAGACGGATGCTGTCATGGATTGTGGGCCTGAAGTGGTCAAGACTTTTCAGGATGAGTTCTTTCCTGCGCAGAGTATACCAAAGTTTGGACAGCCTGAGGATGTGGCTGATGTTGTTGGGATGCTTTGTGGCAACGATGGGAGATGGATTACGGGGTCTGTTATTAGTGCTAGTGGAGGCGGCATCAAGATTGGTTAAGACAGATACATGTCACATATACTGATCGTTGGGTTATGGTTTGATGATGTTTATTGATATCAACTATGCTTGCTGCCTAATCTTGCTGAGAGATCTTTACAGCAATAAAGAAAGCCGTATCCAAGAACTGCTAGTATTGACTAGCAATGCTAGACAGCCTCATAATCATAAGCATGCCACATTTATTGTTTAATAGGGTTAATAGCGCGATCTACGGCTGCTCTTCATACTCTCAAGCTCTGCAAAAAGCTCACGAGTCTGCCTCTCGCCGACGACACCACCCTCCTTCAAATTGTGAACAACGTCGCGAACATACTGCTGACTGCACTCAGTCTCCCTCAAGACCTTCGGTGCAGGAACCGAATTAATCAGCGCATGGACTTCCAGCAGCCAAGAAGTGGGAATGCTAGTCAACTCAAAGTATCGAACGCCAATACCATCCATTCCAGGAAAGTAGTCGGAGATAGTAACACTTGGGTCTTCGAGCATTTGGTACCTGCGGGCTTGGTAGGTTTTCCAAACGTCGTTCGCGTTGTCGTAGACGGCCAAGCTCCAGGTGTGTCGGATGGGGAAATAGTTCATGACATCGACGATGACAAAGACTTGTGCGTGTGAAGAATCTGATACTGCCACCTCCTGCTTAGGTCGATATACCAAGTCTGACTGCATCGTGTAGGCTGTTATTGTTGATGTAGGTTTAAAAAGCTTGTATGCACGTCAACTATAGAACTATAGATGAAGAAATAAGCTCTGGAGGAAGAAATAAGCTTAAGGCTTTAGAAGATAAAAAAGAACACAGTAGTATGCACGTCAACTTGGTTGTTGTTTTGTGGAGGATGGTGTTAGTGAGCACTGGTAATGAGGAATCTCATCCTATATATGGACGCGATGATAGTTATTCAATCTCAACGTTTGATTACATCTTGTTAATGTGCGTTTGCAGCATACCCACCCTGAAGCCGATACTGTTTGTGGTTCTGTACAGATGAACAAACGGGATATTCTGAACATCTGATTGAGTTGACAGAACATAGGCATGTTCAGCTCAATTCTGTTGGTTTATTGTGTTTTGGATGTCGAACGGAGAAATGCCAAGACGAAGAATGAGATTTGTCTTCATGAGTTCAGATTTTATCATAGTACGCAAGATGAGTGATTCCTTCATCAATCAAATGTTCATCTGCTTTATCAACGTTCAAAGCTTCATGTCTGATTTAGCCAATCAAGCAAGTCAGAATTCAAACTAGTTTGAAACGCCGGACATTGAGTTACGAGCTCATTCACTCATCTCCGTCTCACCTCATTCATCTATACACCTGCAAATATCTCGAAACTTCATCACCATACGCAACATTTAAAACCTCAACATTCCATCATCTTGATCACATCACGGTGATATATGTCAAGCAAAAAAGACCAATGGAGTCATGCCAAAGACGACGTGCAGGGTGCACTGAATGCCGGAGGAAGAAAGCAAAGGTAAGCCAATCCTCTTTCGCGATTCTCTACTGCTAACCTGTCTTTCAGTGTGACCAAAAGAAGCTGTCGTGTTCACGACGTTATAAATATCCGCACCCATGTTCATATGGGTTGAGCGTCAAAGTGTTCAAAATTACCGTGTCCCGGGGACCAAAGAATAATCTGGCATGAAGTACGTTCGTTTTTGTTCTCAAATATTGTTGAATATTGATTCAAGTGATGTCAAGTGATTAATATGTCATTGATTCCAGAACTTGATCCAGCCGACCGTTCATGATGCCTAAGTTGTATGTTGACAGACTACATGTTGGTTATTCTCAGCTTAGGGAACTATCAGAGTGCTCGGATTCATGAAGGATTACTGGAAGAACGGGGGTGGCATGAGATGGGATGCATTTTCCAAGCAAATAGGAAGAGGCCTTGTTCTAGTTTGATGGTGTCAAAGATCACTTGAGTGATTCCATGCATATTTCCGCGTCCAATATGCAAAAGTCCTTTCGGCCCGAGGAATGAGGACGCATTACTACCATGGTCGGTCATGGTGTTGAGTTTGGAAGGTAGTCTCAGTACTCGAACAAGGCGATCGACAACAGCGGCACCATATATGGGTAGAAAAGCCTATTCTCAAAATTTGTCATGGCGGTATTTCCATACGGGGACTAAACTTTAGTCCCTTGAGCAGGAGTCAGGCTCGGCTCTTCACCGGCGGTGACAAACTCGCATGAAGCCATCACCAACTTTACGATAATTTACAACCCCCAAGTACTTATAACGGTGGAATAAGATACCAAAATAGAACTAGTGGTTATTCCATCAAGGGAACACAACCGCAGCTTGGTGAGACGAAGGTAGTAGGACCGAAGACTGCTGTTGGTCCCAACAATCTTCAAATCATTGACTCGAAAAAGTAAGCAACGCGTGCAACATGGCGCAAATCCGGGGTCAACAGCCGAGGTGCCTATATGCTAAACATCGACGAATACAACGTCAGTGCATTCACATTTGCGGGGGCGGCCCGATTCAAACGAAATTTAACACCATGATATGAAGCTTAAGCATAGAATTCTCCGAAGCGAACATGATATTGCCAAGACTATAATGGAAGATTTACCTAGTTAGTCTTAGGATGCATCATACTCAAAAAGGTCCGGAACATAATAGGGAGGTGACAGCTGAAAAGTGGCGATACGAGCCAGTGAAACAAATCGCCAGATGATGAATATATCATCCCGCCAGGAACACTACAGATAATGTGGTGCAGGGACACGCGGAGACTCCGCCGTCATGCCACCAATAAGATGCATCTTTCGGGCCGATAAATTGCTTGTGAAAGTCATCTGCTGTATCCCTGTTTGTGATCATTATTGGAGATCATCATTGGAGCCACGGTCTTGACCTCAAACGCTCGTGCCCGACAAGCAACCAATCAGACATGAGACTGCTACTCTAGACCGTTGTTCGGGCGCTTGATCTGCTGTTCACCCGCTGTTGGCATCTTCCATCCCGATGCCCTGCTATAACACTGCAATTAAATCCTTCAACGTATCAGAAACATATGTATGACTTGTCTTTGATATTGTGATTTCATGATAAAAGACCTTTGTCCCGCCATGTCTTGAACTTTGAATATCTCCCTCAAGCTTCTGCTCATTGGCTTCTGTTCACCATGAAGTTCCTGCACCTCGTGACCGCCCTGATCGCCAGCTTCAGCCCGCTTGCGATCGCGGCGGATGCGAACGCTTGGAAGTCGCGAAACATTTACTTTGCACTCACTGATCGTATCGCGAGAGACTCTGGCGATAACGGTGGCGGCTCCTGCGGCAATCTCGGGAATTATTGCGGCGGAACCTTCAAGGGTCTTGAGTCCAAGCTTGATTATATCAAGGGCATGGGCTTTGATGCCCTTTGGATCACTCCAGTTGTCGAGAGTAAGTATGAATATCATGAGCAAAGAAGAGTAACTAATGACCTGGATTAGACACTGATGGAGGATACCATGGATACTGGGCCAAGGATCTTTACAAGGTCAACCCCAAGTACGGAAGTGCAGATGACCTGAAGAGTCTAGTCAGATCTGCTCATGACAAGGTGAGACTTTCTCTCAAAATAATAACCATGCTAACTGTCGTAGGGCATGTACGTTATGGTCGACGTCGTGGCAAACCACATGGGCAAAGGCATCCAAGACCATAGACCCGAGCCTCTCAATCAACAGAGCTCATACCACAACCAGTGTGACATCGACTACAATAACCAGAACAGTATCGAACAGTGTTCGATCGCCGGACTTCCCGATCTTAAAACGGACAGTGACACCATCCGCAATCTGCTGTACGACTGGGTCAAGTGGCTCGTCAACGAGTACGGCTTCGACGGAATTCGTGTCGACACCGTCAAGCACGTTGAGAAGGGTTTCTGGCCTGGCTTCCAGCAGGCCGCTGGTGTCTACGCTATCGGCGAGGTCTGGGACGGAAACCCAGATTACCTCGCCGGATACGCCCAGGTCATGCCTGGTCTCCTGAACTACGCCATTTACTACCCCATGAACCGCTTCTACCAACAGAAGGGTGATCCTGGCGATGTGGTATCTATGCATGATGAGATCAGCAACAAGTTCCCTGATCCCACCGTTCTCGGCACTTTCATCGACAATCACGACAATGCTCGATGGCTGAGCCAGAAGAATGACAAAGCTCTCCTCAAAAACGCCCTCGCATACGTTATTCTCGCTCGGGGCATTCCCATCGTCTACTACGGAACCGAGCAGGCCTATGGCGGAGGCGATGACCCAGCCAACCGAGAAGATCTCTGGCGAAGCGGCTTCAACACCAATGCTGAACTCTACCAGCACATCAAACGTCTCTCAGCAGCTCGCTCAGCAGTTGGAGGCCTCGGTGGAAATGACCACAGGCATCTTCTCGCGGCAGACAGCGCATATGCGTGGAGTCGTGCGGACGGCAATTTGATTGTTCTCACTCTCAACCGCGGGCAGGGCTTCTCCGGGGAGAAATGCTTCGATACCGGAAAGAACAACAAGCGCTGGAATAAGGTGTTCGGACAGGGCTCTGTCCAGGCTGATGGCAATGGAAGGGTTTGCGTTAGCTACTCTAATGGCGAGCCTGAAGTTCTTGTTGCTGCTTGAACTTAGTTGGCAAGGCTTAACTGCAAATGATACATCTCTTCCGGTTGCTTTCAACTAGGTGAGACATAAAATGGAGATGGCTTAGTACTGGATACGGTCTTTACCTTGAACCTTTACTTGATACGCGATTTATAGCTTGAGCTCAGCTGCAATATTCACTTCTTCTAATTACTATCGTGGTCCTCTGTACGATCAAGTAGCTCTGAACTACTCAATCAGTAACATAGACATAATATTTAACCACTGGTGTCTCAAGATATGCGCTGTCTTTCTTACTTTATTTTCAAGCTTAATTTAAAGTTATTATTGTCCATGGATCTAAAACGCCTTGCTACGCTCCGTCGATTTGCGGAGATGTCTCTGATGTTTTCTTTTGGTGGCGGCGGCAACTACCTGCATGTTCCAAATAAGTGGTGCTAGAGGAAGTAAATTCGATGCATCACCTTTCCATAATTTTTGACTTCGCATCTCTTACATTCTAGTTAATGTGTTGTGTTTTAGGATTTTGGTTACAACCCAGCTTTCTACGGAGGATGAGGGCAACTTGATAAGTGATTTCCTTGTCAGGCTCACTTTGTCCTTGGAATTATCCTTGGTCTCATCTGTATTGCCGGGGCAATGTAAGACATTTTGGTATAGTGGTTGCTCAGCTGGTCTGCCTGGACTGCCAAGATGCAACTGAATCCAAGCTGAGCTGAATCGTATAATGACATGGCTGTATGCAAGGGCGTCTTGAAGGACTGCAGGTTAACAAGAGCTGAGAGTAATAGGGGATTATTCTGATTGTGAGGCAGTGTGCTTTCTTTGTCGAAACAGTTCTATAAAGCTCTCCATCCCCCACCTAACAAACCTTTCATACCAAATCCTTCTCTCATTACATATCAAACTATTCTAGCAACATTTTACCCAACCTCGATCAGTCAACATGTCCACGTCCAACGGCTCTGTCAACGGCACATCCAACCCAGTCGTCGGTTGCAGCATCAAAGTCCTCCCCAAGTCACAATGGGAGCCAGCAGCCGCAGCTGCTATCGCGCAAAACCCTGCAAATGCACCAATGACTCAGATGCTGCAACTTGCCGGAGGCGAGGTCATCAAGCCCAGTCACCTAGCTTTGATGACATCCAAGTACTGGGGAAATACTGGTGTTCGTCTCACTGTGAGCTTCATGGATAAGCCTGAGGCTGCTCTCCGTGCTCGCATTCTGAGCCACATGAATGCTTGGGCTAGATACGCCAATGTTGAGTTTGTCCAAGTGCGTTCTGGAGGCCAGGTCCGGATTACACGTACAGCTGATGATGGGCATTGGTCATATCTTGGAACGGACATCCTTCGTATTCCACACAATCAGCCTACAATGAATCTCGACTCGTTCAATATGAATACGCCTGAGTCACGGTTCATCCGTGTCATTAGACATGAGACGGGTCATACGCTGGGCTTCCCCCATGAACATATGACCAGTGATATTATCAGCCGGATCGACAGTGAAAAAGCCATCGAACATTTCTGGACTACTCAACGTTGGCCGAGACAAGTCGTCATTGATCAAGTCCTCACGCCGCTGGAGAAATCAGCTTTGATCGCGACAGAGGTTGCAGACCCAACATCCATCATGTGCTATCAGCTTCCAGGTTTCATCATGAAGGACGGCGTGGCTGTTCCAGGTGGCCCTGATATCAATGCCACAGATGGCAAGTTTGCAGGTACAGTCTATCCCAAGTTGGAAGCTTGGCAGCTCATCGACAACAATGCCGAAACTGCCTCCATACTTGTGGATGGTGCAGATCTCTACCAGCTTCACACATCAGGTCTGATTTGGAAGTACAATGGTACCCCCATTACTGGTTGGGAGATGCTGGACAACAATCCAGCCACAAAGAAGATCGTGGCTGCCAACGGAAAGCTTTATCAGCTTCACCACAACGGCAAGATCTGGAAGTACACTGGCACTCCTGTGACTGGCTGGCAACTGATCGACGAGAACTCTGCAACTGTAGAGATCGTGGCCAGCGGTAATGACCTTTACCAAGTCCACGATAGCGGTAGTATCTGGAAGTACAGTGGAACGGATTCCAGTGTATGGCAGGAAGTTGATAACAACCCGGAGACGAAGAAAATTGCCGCCGCTGGGGGCAACTTGTATCAGCTTCATAAGTCGGGCTGGATTTGGAAGTACAGTGGATCTCAGACGACCGGTTGGCAGAAGCTTGATGAGAATTCTGCAACTGTTGACATTGTTGCACGAGGCGACGACTTGTATCAGCTTCATGATTCTGGAAAGATTTGGAAGTACACTGGTGTTCCTGTTACCGGATGGGAGTTGCTGAGTGATAACCCTGATACCAAGGAGATTGCAGTTGGAGCAGGCGGGCTCTACCAAATTCACAAGACTGGCTCGGTTTGGAGTTACGCTGGACCGCCAATGACGGGATGGAAGCAGCTCGACGCAAATTCAGCTTCAACATCTATCGCGGCAGGCACTTCCCTCTATCAGATGCACAACTCGGGTCTCATTTGGCGATATATGGGCTGAGAATTCTGCTTTCAGTATATAAGTTCTATAAAATGTGAAGTAGGGTTTCAAGCCCCTCTATTAATAACAATTATGAGGCATCCGTTAACCTGGTAGCTCCTGAGGCTGTTGACGGTCTTGATCCTTAAGCGGTTGTCCATCCGGGCCAACTGCCGGTAGCTCAGCGCGATCCAAGTCACCACCCAACTCGTATTTTGGCTTCGGGGGCTCTGAGGAAAGCTCTGGCTTGTTCCAATTAGGGTTTCCATCTTCTGGTGAATCCTGTCCAGCAGCCTTGTAGCTAGCTTGAGTCTTGCGGCGCCGCATCCATAGCCAGATACCAACAACTGCTGCAATGACAACGCCGCCGCCGACAACGCCGCCTGCGATGGCTCCCACTGGCGTGGAGGAAGACTCTTCCGGTTTACCTGTTTCTGTAGGTTTTGGTGTTTCGGTCATTGAGGCTATCATGCGTCAACGGGTGGGTTCTCAAGGATTAGACAGGAGGGTTTCGATGGACTTACCGAATAGTTGAGGAACATCTTCATTGTCCCACTTGACACTCTCCCTAATTCAATGTCAGCAATTGCACGGCAATACTCATGGAGAAACTTACCCGCTCTCATACCAATCCCTCACAACCTTGGGCGACTCATATTCGGCAGCCTTCGCATCATACTCGTTAGACCAAGTCATGCTCGGCAAATCCAATACGCCGATACCCTGCGTCCAAGGGTCCTTTTTCCTCCAACCTTCATCCCTTCCGTACTCAATACCGCCTATACTCAACATTTGGCGCTTACCGACGAGGGCACATCCGTTCATGCCTCGTTTCGGGGCATCAGCGTCTGCCTTGAACCATCTGAAGGCGGGAAGTGATAGAACCCAAACGTCGCCGTACGATATCGTCTTGTCGTTCCACTCGTTCCATCCTCCGTAGATAAATCTGGGCCAAATCAGTCAAAGTCGCAACATGGCCTTCGTATAGTATAAAACCTACATATCATAGGTTCCGTTCTTTCCTGGCACGCCCACAGAGCAAAATTCGATTCTTGGGTCAGGAGTGCCGCCTGATGTTTGTTGATAATACCACTGTTTCGAGTTGGGATCATACATGGTGATGTTGCTGAATGACACCGGGTCCGACGTATTCGTGAATCCAGGCGTGTGAAGCTTGGCGCCGCCCATGAAGACCAACAATCCAGCAGGGCCAATTGACGGTATGCAGGTGGCCGTTCCAGACCAGGTCGCATAGTCGAGGGCTCTAGTAGATTCATTTGTCCATCTCTGAGTCGTCATGTTGTAAGTCAACATTCCGTCTAGTGGCCTTTGAACATTGGTCCCGTCAGTGAACCTGCGATCGGTGTTTCTTTCACCGTAGCCACCGAGGTAGTAAGCCATGTCGTGGCAAGTGGTAGAGGCCCCTCTCACAGTTCGATACAAGGAGGAGAATAATGTGTCGTCTTCGGGATCGTGAGTTGACCAACTTCCCTTGCCCTTGTCATTGGTCTTGAAAGCCCATAGGTGGTGTTGACCAGCAGCTGAAAGATTTCTGTATGATCCTTGGCCGCCCCATGAGTAAATCGTTGATCTCTCTTGATCGACCCAAAGAGCAGGCTGCTTCAAGTATGGTGATGGCCCTTTCTCACTTGAACGGAAGCTAACAGTGTCGTTGGTCCAGGAATCCGTGAGTGGGATTGAGAGAGTGATGCTGGCTAAAAAGGATTAGAACAGAATACTTGGATGTCACACAGAGCTCATATACCAGCTACCGACCGAGAGTCACCTCGTTCAGATCCCACCTCTCCGCCTTCAACATAAACGTAGTCCCCAACAACAGCAACTTGGTATTCGAGTTAGCAAAATCCTACGCGTCATGTACTTTACCGTGTCTACTTACCTGATAATAATGACCGGCGCATAAAGTCATCGTTTGCCGGGATCTGTTCTGTTCCTTTGGGACTCTGCCGCTTCTCATGGGTACTGCTAGCGCAGCCTAGCAAAGCCAAGCAAGCCAGAGCGAATAATCTCTCTGTGGTCCTCATCGTGGTGACCAATTTGATATGGAGCCGTGATACATACGTGCAAAACTCCAACGGATGGGCTGTTGCAGAGGTTTTGACACAATGTTGAATCCTGACTGACTCGACAATTGGAGAATAACAAATTCGTGGCGTTGGAAAAGGTGACACGCATAATAAAAAGCGGGAGATTAAAAAGAGGATCCTTCGGGGGCCAAGCTATTGTAGGACTGCTCAGGCCATTTTGCAGGGCTGTGCTTATTAGCTATGTTACATTATGACTTGTTCGCTTACATCCTTGGCAGGATGAAGACCGAAAGTTATCGGACGCATGGTGTTGTATATCAAATATGACACTTTTTCTGGACGATTTGGGGGTCAATTGAACTTCAATATTGGACATGATATGAGGTGAAACATTTTCAAAAGCCATCACCAAGGTAGCAGTTTGGCTGTTAGGGAATATGCTTAAATGCCTGACAAGAAATATGAAACCACTAACACCGCCCTAATCTCACGTAAGCACTAAGCTTAAGGCCTTCGGACCTCTGCAGAATCCAGTAATTAAATCGTATTCAATCTTCCACGACCCCATAAATAGCTCCGTCATGGGACTTCGTTACCTCATAGTTGGGTCTTGACCCAGAACCTGTCCGACCAATCTCATTCATCCTTCACTCGATCTTGCTCCCGTTCAAGGCGTAGGTGCTATTAAGGCCGTTGCAGCACAAGCCGCAGAACACGTCCCAAAAGCGCTGTTGCAGGCAACGATGGTTGCTGGAGCCGAGGCTCCAAGGGTGGCGCCCCAGGTAGCGCCGCCAGCAGCGTAACAAGCCATGGCGACGGAAGCGCAGCCCGCTTGGCAGATCCCGTAGGCGATAGGGCCCGCCGATACGCTTGTTGAAAGGCAGGCGGTTATGACAAGGGAATGCGCAAGCTTCATGTTGGATTCAAATAAGTCTTTGGGGTATGGTGCGTGATGTAGCGTGCCCGTAGAGTCTCTGTTGAATTTCTCAAATGTTTGATTTGAATACAGATGGTGAATTGGAGTATTGGGGTTTAAGTTGAAAAGAAATGACAGTTGTCTGTTGGCCGTCATTTATAGACCACGTCAGACTGTTCAGCTGGATGGTCGGCCTCCTGCATTACCCCGCGTCATTCACTCATCCAGCTGAACACGGACTGGAAACTGAGATTGTTCTGGGAGTAACCACAGCATCATAATGAAACCTGAGAACCGATCGACTTCAAATATTCGCCACGCCTTGTGGATACCGCTAGCTGGCCGTTAGCTGCCAACTACCAATACTGTACTGTATGCACAGTAGCAGCTGAAGCGATGCGGCTCCTTTCTGCAGCGATTATATAATAACCTATTACTGATAGAAGGCTGGTTTTATACGTGTATACAGTGGCATCCACGAGGCGTGGCGAATCTCTCGAGTCGATGGGAAGTGTTCACGTGCAAGATCAATATGCCATGATCGCATATGAGACAACCAAATGTCTGTCATATTGAACACAAACCACAAGCTTTCTCAACTTGACCTCAGCATCGGCCAATTTCACTACATCTTTACAAGGACGAGTTGTTCCAAGTTCAGGCAGGGTGGGCTAGCATTTTGCCGTGTTCGAAACCAATTGAAATTGCAGATATTATCGTCATCATCGCACCGGCTATTTAGAAATAATCAGCTTATTGCCGGACATGTATACAAATTGAAGGTCAGGCAATACCATTCTTGGATTTGAATGGCGGCCTTAATTATATTCGCTTCTGGCATGCTCATCTCCTGCGAGCCTATAACAGCGTCGATGGTCAGTACTGCGCATTGCGGATAACATCAAAGGACTTCCGTTTTTATTCTTCTTATTCTACTGCTTTCTGGGCCGGCTTTAGTCTCCGTCGGTGTTGGGCGTTAAGGTGTTCCGCCAATTATTGATGGTATCCAACATACGCCGTAAACCTGCAGGATCACATTATGGGCCGCTTTGGTTCATGTCATTGGGACGACTACGAAGCCACTAACTAAGGTATGACTACAGAACCAGCATCTAGTGATAGCGGATCTTGTACTTCTTGGCATTATTTTATGCATCTTCAAATACAGTGCTTCTGATTGGTTGGAGTCCGACGAACTTCAATGTTCTTTAATAAGAATACCCGGTGAGCGATTAGTCAATCATGGTAGCATTGAATCATCTCTTTCTCATCATCTCCCCGCCTTCCAAGATATCAGCTTTTAAACATCATTGACCAAAATGAGTACCGCGGGCCTGCTCTCAGATGCCCTGCAGGGCCTTGTAGATCATCCCCGGACTACTCTAATCACGGTAGCTGTAGGGTTGGCGATTTTGTTCGTGGCGGATACGTTGCGTGCGTGGTATCGACTTTCCCATGTTCCAGGACCATTTTGGGCGGGGTTTTCCAAGGCTTGGATGGTGAAACAGTCGTTCAACGGACAACAGCCATACGCGATTCAAAAGGCAAATGAGAAATATGGTAACATCATGACTAAAAGCTTCAAGTATGACGACTGACTTGTGAAAATAGGGTCGCTTGTGCGCATTGGGCCCAACGAGTTGGCGACAGATGATCCCAAGCTGCTCCGCCGTATGATGTCGAGTCGCTCACCATATACAAGAGGGCCATGTATGTAAAAGACCACCTCTCACGACCTATCTGACCATTGAGCATAGGGTACAACGCACTTCGTTTCGAGCCTGGAAAAGACAACCTATTTTCGATGCGTGACGATGACGCCCACACGAAACTAAGGAACAAGATGGCTCCTGGTGTGAGTTCCACAAAAGGCTTGAGCTACATAGCGATCTCAGAACTAATAACATGCAGTATTCTGGAAAGGAGAACGAATCCCTGGAGCGCACCATTGATGACCATATCGCAAAACTCATAACCCTCTTGGAAACTAAGTATCTCTCAACAGACGAAGAATACTATCCAGTCGACTTTGCTCAAAAGATTCAGTATTTCACCTTGGATGTCATCAGCGATCTCGCATTTGGCCAACCATTTGGATACATTGAACAAGACGACGACGTCTTTGACTTTATCAAGATTACACGGTCTTATTTTCCTGTTACACTCGTCATGGCGAACATCCCTTCATTGGTCTCCCTGCTGCACTCACGGCTTTTCAGTGGCCTATTACCAAAGGAGAGTGATAAACTTGGCTTTGGGGCTTTCATCGGGTCAGTCTTTAATGCTCTTTTGACCTTCATAGAACTTACCTTTCCAGCGTGGCCAATAAGAAAGTGGCACAGCGATTTGCGTCAGGCACTGACGCCCGTCCGGACATGCTAGGATCATTCATCCGCCATGGTCTGACCCAAGAGCAGGCATCTCGAGAGTCGCTGCTCAATGTTGTCGCTGGAAGTGACACATCCGCAACTACCATTCGACTTACCATGTTGAGTCTGCTCAGCAATCCAGTGGCGTACAGAAAGCTCCAAACTGAAATCGACGACGCGATCAAAGCTGGAACCATCTCATCCCCTGTCACAGACGCTGAAGCGAGAAAGCTTCCATATCTTCAGGCTGTTCTACAAGAGGGACTACGTATCAAGGCTCCTGCAGCTGGCCCGCTATTCAAGCAGGTTCCTCCTCGGGGGGACTATATCGATGGGAAATTCATACCCGGGGGAACACAAATTGGTACTTCTCCATTCAGCATCTACCATTCCAAGGAGATCTTCGGCCAGGATGCAGGTCTATTTTTACCTGAACGCTGGCTGAAGGCCGACCCGGCAAAGGTCGAGACTATGTCCGAGGTGGTGAGCCTTGTCTTCTCAAGCGGGAAGTACCAGTGCCTTGGCAAGCCGGTTGCATTCATTGAGCTGAACAAGATCTTCGTTGAGGTCAGTATTCATTTTTATGGAGAATATCTATCAGCACTAATATCCATGTAGCTGTTGAGACGGTTTGACTTTAGTATGGCACGACCAGAAAGGCCTCTCCATATTTTGAACGCTGTGAGTATGGCTTTCTTTCGTTAACACTTAGTACCTAACGTTGATATAGGGAATCTGGCTCATTGAGGATTTTCCAGTGCGAGTTACAAGACGTGAAAGTTGAGAATGGACCCAAACTCTTTATCTAATATCTCACAAGATAGACCAAAGCGACACGTTTGGGGCTAAAGCCCGTCCATAATGCCTAAACTGCATTGTATACAGAGCTTTTTTGCTGTGTTACCTTGATCAATCTTCTATTACCCAAAGGTCTTCTCAAAATGGTATGTATGGAGCCGCTTGGAGAGGGCTGAATGAGCGGATAAAGGAATATGTCAACAACTACAAGACCCAAGCTGATATTCGTGATTGGTCATCTGCAATACCCGTTATATATGCTATACCTAGGGTAAAGAATGAGCGAGGCGCTTGGGAGACTATTAAGTGCCTCTTTGAGTTAGGAGCGAGCGTAATAGTTTACAATTGAGTGGAATATTAATATATCGAGATAATCAATTATAAAGATCATTTTCTGCCTTCTACTATTCTCATTTTTTTTTAAAGTTGTTAGAGGCGCCAGCAAGCGGTGTTTGCCCAGTGTGGTTCCATATGATGTTGTAACTTTAAGTGGCCAGTTGCGAGTTTCAGAGAGAAGTCTCGTCTGAACGCCGTAGGCGTTTCTTAACATTAGTGTAAGGGGGACGATGGGACATGGGACAATCTGACCACAAAGTGAAGTCAGGCCATATATTCCCCATAAGGACAAGTAGAACAAGGATAGTTAATTACTTAAGACCGATAGCGAGTAACAATGCCTATGAAGGTCGAGAGCGAAGGACGAGGGAAGGCCGGTTTCAAGAACATATGGAAACTGATTTTATTAAAATATTGTTATCCAATCTGAAGAACCTGTTGAAAATAAAATAAATACAACCACGAGATCCATGCTTTCTTTGAACATAGTTATGTCTTATTTGTTTGCAACAAAAATCCAGCTATTTGCCTGAAGAGCCCCCCTCTCCTGTTGTTCCCTGGCAATCGCCTCTTCAACCAGAGCACTCCATCGAAGTTTCTGATCATCAGTCCAAGTCGCTGCCCCGACATTTTTCCAAAATGGACCATTGAATCTATTGATGACACTATCCCCGTCTGGCGCTCGGAAAGTGTCATCGTGAGGGAAATATTGAGTCTTTTCCGGGTCAAAACCGCCTGCTACAAGCGTGTTGTGACTTGTTTGCGATTTAGCCCATGTATCGAATGCCGATTCCAGGTAATCAATCTCCTCCTGGGGACGTTCAACAGCCTTGCCTGCTTCCACGAAAAGTCGAGACACAAAATTGTCTCGCCATACAGTGATAAATGCCCGACCACCGGGCTTGAGCACGCGGTAGATTTCAGCTGCTGTTTTGACTACCACCGCATCTGCCACGGCGAAAAGAGCAAAGTTCATAATTACCATATCGAACTCATTATCAGAGCACATATGCAAGTCTGAAGCGTCGCCCGCAATTCCTTGTGCGGTGTCCCAGTGATTGGCCTCCTTGTTCTCATTGAATAACCGAATAAACTCGGGACCAATATCAACGCCCACCAACCTGGGTGGCTTGATGTTCTGAGCTGAACATCGCTCGTAGATGACTCGGGTCACATTTCCGGGGCCACAGGCCAGGTCAAGAACGGACATATTCGGTTGAAGTGGAGGGGAATGGTTGTCTAAGATATCTAATACCGCCGAACGACCCTCAGGAAGTGTGGCCTCCTCATAAAGACGGGCAGAAGCATTGAGAGCCATCTTGTTTGGGTAAGTCAAAGGCTGCTGGTTATTTCGAAACAGTTTCTCTTACAAAGGCCATAGTTTTCAAGATCAACATCGACTATGTTTAATATCTAGTGAGACTTGGGTAATCTTCCGAAGCAGCCTCTAAGTAAGCCTCCGAGAAGGATTTCGGGGTTTACTCGATTCGTAAGAGTAAGCTCCAGACCTCTGTCCGGCTCATCCTCCCCGGTGAGCTCGCCAAGCACGCCGCCTCTGAGGGCACCAAGGCCGACACCAAATACTCTTTCTGGATGAGCTTATTTCTTCATCCGTGAGAGTAAGCTGAGGTGAGACTACAGACTTTAAATTATATGCTCTTCTCCGAGTACATCATCTACTGAGGCTACTGCCTGTAACCAGAAGGAAGCTAGAAAAGAGGCAGCTTCCAAGGTGTCGGATACCAAGCTTAAACAAGAGCTCGTGTATGCATTCGGTCTGGTGCATGTAATGGCACCCGGTTAAAGCTATTAGGGACTTTGACAGGATTATATCAGCTGAGTCACATGGAGTCGTGAAGGATTCTCTTGGTATACTGAGACGAAACTCAAGCGACACGTGATCTACTAATACATGCCGCTTTTATGGCACCCCTCCATCAGCTTGTACTTGAGCTACTCACTACTTAGGTTTCAGCGCGAAATACTAAGTTTGAAATCCTGAGCACTGTAATCCCCGAGACTAGGCGGTATGTCTGTACTACCACGGGTGTTTAAACGATGAGAACGTGTCCTATCAGTGACCAGAGTTCTTAGAGAATTCCATTGAGATTGAGAAAGTTCATCATGAAGATCCGGCAGTTCAAGTGCGTCCCAACACGAAACCTCGGTTTCATGGCTGAAAGCTCTAATAGTGTATTCGGCAGTCTGTGATGTTATACTTTCGGGTAAGCAGAGCTCCAGTTTGATCTTCACCGGACTTCCATCGTATACAGCATCATAAACTTTGAGAATTCCCCAGGCTGGAGTTAAGACAAAGACTGTAATGCTTTGCATCCCGTCATCTCTAATCCGTATCTTATAGGCAGGTGTCAAACAAAGATTCAAGAATGAACCTTCTTTGGCTTCATAAGACCCGGAAGGTTTTGGTGGAAGTCTGTGTCCCTTCCCGTTTTCAAGATGAAGATCAAAGGTGTAAGGAGGTGAACTAAGATCCCGGGAGATCCCAGAGCGAACTGTGGAACGAATATCCAGCTCTTTGAACGTTTCACCGATCTTGACAAACCACTGGTAGCGACATAGGTGGCCCAGGATTCGTGCCAACTTCTCGATATCATCGTCGCTATTAAGGGTTAAGCTTGGAACCCCTGGAAGCGTACTTCCTTTTTTAGTTTGAATGATGGCATGGAGGTCTTCGTCCACAAGCACGTGAAAATCCGCTAAGTTATCCATTGTAGTGAACTCGAGACGAACTGTGGCGGCGAGTTGCCTCCATAGAGATTCCGCTATGTTGGGGGCAGTGTGAGCGCCTGGGCTGACAGACAATGTCACATACGTATGTATTGGTGACACATAATTCAAAAATCTGGCGAACTTGCGGCCGGACACTGGGGTTTGTACAAGATTCCCGTTCAAAGGGTCAACGACGGCAATTTCGGATTCAAAATGCCGCGCCGTTGTGACTTCAATGACCAAGGTCATATTCGATTTATCGGGCAAGCCTTCGATGGGATATGAAACGTATGCTTCATTGAGAAGTTCAAATCTTGAACCTTCCATGGCTCCATGAATAAGGCCGACAGGGATCATGTTGCCTGATAGTTCGGGGAAAGAAATCATCGGGCGAAGGTCCTTTTCTCCGAGGTCGAATTGTTCATCGCCAAAGAACCCATTCTGAAGCTTACCAAAGAGTAAAAGATCATCCTTCAGGTCATAGTGCCACACTATCCCATCTCGGACAAGATAATATGCAGGAAGGTGTCCTTTAGGATAGCGCGAAAGAAGAGTCACCAAACCCTTAGACAAGTAACCTGTCTCCGAGATCTCAGCCTTGTGTTGACAGCCAGCTAAGATAATGCAATTCGGTGGAGGTTGCTCAAGAGATCTTTCTTTGCCCGTTTGGTTCTCGAGAAGCCCACGGGCAATGGCATTAGCACGCCTATCGCTCGCCAGATGCAAGGAATTGTCATCCTTGGACTTGGCTATCCTTTGGTAGGAACCGTCCAACACGACGGTCACATGTAACCCCTTATCTGACATCAACACCAACTGTGCATACAGCTGATAGTCCGTGAGATAAGCGCCGCCGGCCATGACATCAGAAAGAACGAGCCCAGTCCTATTTATCCAATATGGTTGACGAACCGGGTTCTTTGCGGCGATATTGTATGAACGGAACTCCGGGTTTGGCCTGTCGGCGAAAGCTCCGGAGTAGTGGATGTAGACATGATCGCCCGCTTCCGCTTCTGCACTAATTCGATTCAACTCCTTCATGATGTTGTGGTAGGTTGGTGCATCCTCCTCTGTAGGAGTCTTGGTATCGGCAGAAGAGATAAGTTTCTTGATATTGGACACAGGTACCTCCAAATGCCCAGAAAGAAGTCCTTCTAGCTGAAGTATGTCCTCTGCACACCCTTCAATGTTCTGATACTTGGTTGGACGTGTATCACCTGGGACGTAATGGTCAACGCCGATCAACAGAGCCCATCGATTTGAGTCAGGAGTCATTGGAAAGGCGTCTCTTCGCTCTAATTCTGTTTCAATGAGCTCTTTCCGATGTTGCCTCAGAGCTTTAGAAATCCTGCTCTGAGCAATTTTCTCATCTATCGGATTTGTCATTCCAAAATGGTCGGTTTTGATAGAAATGGGGTGAAAGTCTGGGAGCACAGCCCATTCAGGTGTGAGACTCTGGAGGTTTCTTAATATCACTGGTCATGCATATGGGAAGAGTTGTACCTACCAATTTGCTTTCATCACTCGGGCTGACCGCATAACACCCGTTTATTCTCACTTGGACCTGGCTTCGGATTACTTTGCGAAAATCCCTTTGCATTCCATCGATGGAATTTATAGATTTATGGTATGGTGTCCAGTCTTGCTGTTGGGGAGTGGATGCGCACGGAATTAACAATCTTTTAGCACACATAGTGGCCCACTCGGCCATTCCAGCTCCATGATGGGGTGTATTTAGTAGAATCGCCGCATGCTTTCTCGTCGCTTCCTGCGAGACACTAGCAACCTTTGAGCCCACTAAAGCCTTTGTGACAATTGTTAGTTAAGTCGCCATCGTGGCTGAGGGCCATACCTGTTCATAGATCAAGCCGCCATAACCATGTGCGATGAAGATGATTGGGCGCTGAGTATCATAGGGGGGATCTTGTTCGAAAGCTTTCATAAACGTTACGCCGGACCTTGTGACCTTTCGCTGCGACTTATCTCGCGAAGTTAAAACCGGAATTCCAGACCCCAGATGCAAGGGATGCTCCTGTAGCAGCTTGGTTGCACAATCCAGTAATTTCCCTTGGTCAAAAAGGTCGCCAAGTGTTCGAAATATATTGGCATCGTACCCAAACTTGAGTATTCTTGCTTGAGGGAACTCCTTCTCAAGTAGAGCAATCCAGGAAATCGACGTCATTGTCGTCCGCTTCGAAATCGAACCCCAAGCCTTGTCTCGACTTTGAGTCACATCGTGAATCAGAACAATGCTAAAAGACAAAGTTAGTAGTATTCAAGTGTCATGTAAACCCTCCAAGCGTACTCAATATCTGGGGCTTTGGAAGGATGCTTAAAGTCGCGAACAACCTCCGACCCCTCCGGAAAGATATCTCTCCGAGAGGCAGCGGGAGGATGTTCCTCTGCAGCTGCCTGATGGCGCTTCCGAGGCCACATATTTTTGTTGAAGTAATAGTTAAAAAGCTTTAAGCTTTCGCAATTGTAGCAAAAAGGTAATCGTCACAAGGATAGCCTCGTGTTCAGTCCACATGTGATGATAATATCTATGTGAGAATAGGAAACAACATCTGGCTCTGGAAGTACCTGAAGTTCAATGAGATGCCTCAGGCAAAGACATTTGCAAGATGAGAGTGAGGCGAGCGGTGTAACCAATAGGAGATGCGCGCCAGCCACCGAGGCCTCCGATATCTTGTGACACCCTCGTATAATCCTCGGGGTGTCACAAAATATCGGACGCGCTATATGAGATTGATCATAAGTTAACACCTATTATTAAATGTAGATTTGCCCTTTTAAAGCAAAGTGGGGTTAACACAGCAGGGAAATACAATAATAAAGAAACACAATGCCAAAAAACACAATAACCTCCACAACAAAGTTATCAACAACACAGCTGCTGCCTAGTTAAAGTCAACAACAGTGATAACACAGCAGAATAACACAACAGAACACCTATTATTATAAAGTAGTTTTAGTAAAAAAGTAATTACTAAATAGAGAAAGCTTTTATACTTCTGAAGATATATATATAATATAGAAAATAATTTTATTTTATATTTTTATAGTTAATTAAAAATATTATAATGTAATGCTGCGTCCGATATCTTGTGACACCCTCGTATAATGCAGGCTGTTGGTCAGTAATCACCTCAGCCGCAGCTTGGCTGCATATCGCGGAAGTTGCAAACTCAAGCCTGAGACGTCATATTTTATAAAGAGAAAAGACCCCTCGGGAATTGGCGAGATGCATCATCCTCTACTTGCCTTTGGTCGAAATGGCCAACTTGATCGTGTGCCTGGATGGCACATCGAACTCAGAATTTATTGAAGACAATCCCCTAACCAATGTCTCAAGACTTAAACGATCTATCCCCGACTACAACCCAGAATCAAGGCGGCAGTTTCTACACTACGAACCTGGCATAGGCACTGACTTTGGAAATCCATTCAATCCTTGGCAACAATTTCGAGGCAGTGGTGAGTATTGAAAGTCAAGAGAAACTAAGATTGCATTGAGATGCTGATACATTACATCAGGTATCGAGCGGGTCATTATTACTGCTTACACTTTTCTTTGTGAAAACTATCAAGGAGCTTATCGCTCTCAAGAAATGGAACGCCGTACAGCGGGCAACAATATAGAGAGAAACCGCGCGAAAGACGATCAGATATTCTTAATTGGATTCTCAAGAGGAGCCTTTGCTGCAAGATGTCTTGCACATCTCATTCACGAACATGGCCTTCTCCCGAAGAAATATATCAATCTGATTCACGGACTATACCGAAATTGGAGCTGTCCACAGGACCATGCTGTCTTCGAGCCACCCCACGATTGTGAGATGAGATACGTTCGTATCAAAGCTCTAGTCCTCTGGGACACTGTCGGTAGCGTGGGTATTTCAATGCCCAAGGCGATACTGAAAAGGGAGTTCTCCTTTATCCATTCGGATATACCTTGCTCAGTTGGCTATATCTTCCACGCCCTTGCTCTTCATGAGCACCGTCATCACTTCTTTCCCATTGTTATGTACAATCCAGCTACAGACCAATGGCTGGAACAATGCTGGTTTGCCGGCTACCACGGAGATATTGGTGGGGGCTCCAAAAAGGATGCTCTATCTCATTTTGCACTGGTATGGGTTATGTCCAAGCTACAGGAGTGGATCGGTTTTGAGCAAAATGAAGTCCCAGGAGGGTTGATATCAGGGATTACGTGGAAGATCAATGACGAGAGCCTCCCTGTCCCCGATTCCAAGAATATATTGTTTATGAGTGCAGGGACAAAGTACCGAGTGCCTCAAACAGAATTCTGGAATGAAAAAGGCCCTTACTGGAAACACAAGAATCCAAAATTAAATCGTGTATGGGATTCTCATGAGACTATGCACGCGACAACAAGATTCTTGCTCCAGAATGCGATACTTAAGAATTCCTTCGCGACGAGAAACTATGAGTTTACGCCAATAGCAGAACAGCCGGAAGAGCAACCCGCAGAGGCATTGACAGAGGAACCAGAAGTATGGGAGTGGAAACTTCTCTCTGGGCTAGAATCACATATGAGTCAGACTGGCCTCCTGTTAAGGCCATGGCGGTCATTAAGTCGGCGGCGACAAACCCAAGCCAACATTATACAAGAAAATGGCTTGAGTAACTTTGAGAGGGAGGTGCTTTATCTATGGGTTGTTGCTGAGAACATGGGTTACGATAACGATAACCACCCTCCAGGAGCAGGAAAACCACAGAGTATTCTTATTAAACTGCGAGAATGGCTAGAAGAACTAGAGATATAAATTTAAATAGGTCCTTGAAATAAATTTCCTTTTAACTTAATTAGCTTTTTAAAAATAAGTTACTTTTAATTATTTTCTTTATTAATATTTTAAATAATAATAAATTATATTATATTATTTATTAAGATACTTTTATAATTAAGTAAATTTAAA